>CAUYRH010012133.1:0-13219 GCA_963574655.1 Perodicticus potto | reverse complement strand
AGTACCATGCAGAGAGGAAAAACCCCTGTAGAAATACAATTTGTACATTTTATATACTATAGGTGAAATATCTTGTTAGTATACTGAGAGATTTCCGACTTGGGTCTTCCCCTTTGCCAGAGGCTCTGGTGCATTTTACTGTTTCTGTATTCCTTTCTGTCTAATAAAATCCTCTTACCACTGGAAAAACAATATATATATATATATATATATATATATATAGAGAGAGAGAGAGAGAGAGAGAGAGAGAGAGAGAGAGAGAGAGGACACAGGGTCCTCCAAATGTTAAACTAAACTGGAAAATAGCCCCCAAAGCAGATTAATAGAAAATGTGACCCATATATATATATATATTTATATAGTCTCATGATTAACAATAACACAACCATTGTGTGATGATTCTTTTCTAAAATAGCTTAAAGTATGCTTGTTTATATCAGCTCATATGACTTATCAAAACTCTCACTGAATTCAACTTTTGAGTTAATTTTTTAAAGCCAAAATAGGAGTTTAAAAAAATTCTGGGTTCTGTCATCTTAAGTTTATTTATAACCTCAGACCTTCTCATCAAGAAAAAAAATTATCTTTAAAAGACTTACTCTGTTATATGACTTTTTAAAAAATGTTAAATGCTTCAATAAATGAGAAAAACTACCATGAAAAAAAAAAAGAACTATTTGGGGAAATATTTCTGAAGAGGAAATACTTTCCAAAGGATAACAGTCACTTCCTCATGACTGCTAATATCTTTGGACCTGTTCTGAGTAAGGGGCAGGGGATCCACCTGCCTAGTGTAAGGTGGTTCTGTGTGTCTATCCACAGAATCATGGGGTCGTAAAATCCCAAGCCTCAGGAGCCTCTTTTACTTTAATATATCTGCTTTGAAATTTATAAGACCCCTATGGTGACTAGGATTCTCTAAGTCCAAACTGTGACAGTGTGGATCCCATACCAATTTCTCCCCTTTAGGGCCCTCTGTTATCCTCTACCCACAGTGTGGGATTATACAGATAACCTGAAAAGCTCTGGATCCATATGGTAGCCTTGTGGGTTGATCATTCCCACAATTCCTGCTGGCCAGCACAGTATTTCTTTTGTCATATGGTATGGACACTGGGCCTCAAGAATTGTACTGACATGATGATTTGGGGTGATTCTTACTTATGTCAGACACAGGACAAGTTCAGAGCTCTGGACTTTGGACAGTTTATTGCCTATCCTTGGGTTTGAGCTTTGTGTATATGCCCTGTATTGATTTTCTCCTATAAATATTCTAATGATAACACCACCTCTGGTATATAGCACTTTTGAGTGGGGCATGGTAGCAGATTTGCTTTATCCTGTGCATCTGTCCAGTGGCATCCAGGACAGTCACCCACCCTGTCTGAAGCCACTTGTCTGTTTGACAGACCTCTGGGGGTGGCCACACCTGTATTTTTTTTATGGCTTTAGAGATTTACCATGAAATCTGAGCAAGACATTTGGATCCTTTCTTACCTCTAATCGATATGACATGCTCTCCTGTTGATTTTTAAGCCATCCAGAAGGAAGGATGAACATTCTTCGTGCAAATGAGATTGATCATTTCATTCTGCCCACTGGTCCCTCATCTATCCTCCCCATTGGTGGTAAGGGTGAGGGTATGTTTAACATTGGAAGAAATCATATTCTAGAATGCAATGATGGTAGCTGATAGAATTAAAAAGATATGATTGGACTTGTGTTGGTCTGGTTATAGTATAAAATTCCAAAAAAATTAAAAAAAATTTAATGTGATTAGAAAATGAATTATCATTTACATTTTCCAGCATACTCTCGGTAAGGTTTGCATTTGGTTGTCATCAGTGGAGCCCTTTGAGGTCACAGCAGTGACCTTTGAGGAAATCATTGTACATGGGTATTCATGGCTGGCATGAGGGAGGCAGCAGCATCATGAGTAATTCTGTAGACAGCATTGCATGGTACATGGAACTGGAAAGGCAAGAAGATCTATACTATATCAATACAAACATGTTCTTGAGGGGAAGAGGGAGAAGGATATTAAATTATCCAATAAATGCACAATTAATGATAAAGAGGTGGTTCCTCAACCTGAGATAGTGTCTGGACCCTATGAAGAATCTTCATGTGGACCAACTGAGCAATAACAAATATGTAAGTATTTCTTCCCTATCCATTATGCTAAATCCATATCAAGAAATCACTAAACTTTGCATGGACCCATACAGTTTATAATATATTTAAAAATTACATTTTTTACATAGATAAGTGCCCCCATAAAACCTATTTTTGAATAACATCATGTACCTTATTGCTTCCTCTGGAGATTTACCAGAACAAACAAACCCTTCCATCTTTTTAATGCCAATATTTCTGAAGAGCTAATACCCATTGCCTCTAAGAACATTTCTTTTTTTTCTATTGTTTCAGGTTTATTTGAGGGTACAAAAAATTAGGTTACAATATTTGCATTTGTTAGGTAGAGTTCCTCTCATATTTGTGTCCTGCCCCTAAGAGGGGTGCCATAAACCCTAACATGCCTGTTAAGTGGGGGAACACCCTAAAAACATTTCTTGAAGAATTTAGAGAAAGTGATTGTTAGATAAAGCAGTAGGTGAACATTAGAGGAAGAAAAAGAATAGGAGTTGATGAAAGCAACTATGAGAAATGGAAAAGAGATGAGTTATTGGTGGGGACAACATGTGAAAGTTCCCTAGAGGTAGAGGCAGATAGCAGAACAAGCAGTAAAAGATTCAGAAGAAGCACAGTAGATGGTAAAAGACCAAGCAATGGAAAGATTATACTGGAGAGTCTGGAGGCTAAGCTGCTGAGACAGAACATTTAGTTTTACCCAGGAGCTCATGATAGTTTATAGACAGGTCATGCTGCAGAGCTGGTGAGTGCCTCTGCCATTCTTATCATGTGGTTTCCCTCATGAATCTAAAGTAGCTGCTTCAGCTTTTGCCATCTCCTAGGGATGGAGAAAAGAGACCAGGGTGGTAGTGCATGTCCAGCTGACTTAAGGGTAAGGCCTGGAAGTGGTTCACTCACAACCCATTTGACTGGAACTTTGAAACATGACTACAAGTAAATGCAAAGAATTCTTGTTTAGCTGGTCAGCCATATGCATAGCTAAGAATCTATTGTTACTGAATAGGAAGGGACAGTCGATTTAGGGGATAAATATTCCTTTGTGATATGAATACATAAAGCCGATCAACACTTGAAGCAAAATCAGTTGACATGACTGAGGCCAGAAAATGAACTGCTGTAGATTGAATCACTCTTCTAGCTAGAATTCTTTGTCTTTACGCAAAGGATCATATGTTTTAGAATTACTGTATAATATCAAGAGATTATATTCTTCTTTGATCTCTTACAATGGCACTTCTCTTCTTCCCTTTTCACCACCCTGAACACTTTGTTCTCCATGTATATAAAATTCATGCATCCTTCAAGGATTTTCTTCTACCATGGCTTCTTTCTGTAATAAAAAGCTCATGTTTTCTTGTCTTCCAGGCTATCTGTTATAAGTATTGTTGAAAGTGCCATTTCCTTTTTTATTGTTATTTTATATCTTGTATTGTGTTCAAAAGTTTTCCCACCAGCAATGCAGAAGTGTTCCCTTTTCTCCACATCCACGCCAACATCTCTGGTTTCGGGATTTCATCATGTGGGCTTAATCCATTTGTTAGATAAGTATTTATTTGCTTATAAGAAAGATGTAAAAAAAACATTTCTAAGAAAGATGTAGACAGAAAACATATTTGCCTAATGGCTCTTCCAGAAATTTATTGAAGACAATTAAAAACTTGAAAATAAAGAATGAAATTATATTTGTTATAAAACTAAAGAAATTATACAAACCTATACGATAAACTTTAAAGACTATATAAACTATAATTTAATTTCCCTATTAAATAAGCATATGAAACATCTCCCTAAATTACCTCTCTTAAGGATTAATTGGTAGAATAAGTTTTGACATATCTATACTGTTACGATTTAGATCTACACAAATTGACTTATTGGGATATTAAATAAGGAAGTTAAAAACTCTGAAAAGTGTATTATTATGGGTATAAGGTAAGTAAAAATATATATGCATATTATTTCATATCATATATTTCATATCATACATATCATTTCATATCATAATTGTATATTCCTATATTATAAAAATGAACAAACATATATATTCATTTTTATAAAACAAAACTAACAAACTACATGATAATGTCTATGCATGAGGAGGAAGAGATAGATTATGTGGTTATAGAAAAAACATGAAAAAATTGATGTATACATGGATGCTAACTCTAATAAAAGAAGGGAGAGCTATGTGGCTATCAAATACAATAATCAAAGTTACAATCTCTCCTTCTTGCCATGACAGTGTAACTGGTAATTGGACTAGCCCTCCCCCAAATTATAAAACTTTATGAAATATTAGTCAACTGTTTTTACATGTTGAAAAATAGGCAGTACAGGATGTAATCTTTAAAAGAAGGAAAACATATGAGATAAACTTAATAGTTGCTCCACAATGACCCTGATTTTCTACCTAATGGTATTTTTCTGCCACAGCAGCAGATGGGGAAAGCTAGGCAGAACATCAGTCTTGCCAAGCTAAGAAGGCAGATATTGAGAGTTCTAGACTGCTGAACTAACTGGGATTTTCAGAGCTAATCACATGAGAAAGGAGAGCTATGTGGAGAAAAGGGATGAGACCCATGGGAATTCACTAGAATGTGAGCCTGACTAAGGATTAGAGTGATCATGCAACAGGGTATGTTTCTATAACATCGAGCAGAGTTGGCTTGTTTCAGAGATGAGAGCTGCACAGTAATATTTGAAGTTGTGCAATGTTATGAGACATTGGAGTTCCATTCATGCTACATTGAAGAGATGCCACTGGAAATAATGCACAATTAATTGGTAATATCCATATGCTAGGGTTAGATGCATGACTTAGAATTTGGCCCCAAATTGAAACAGACTATTCCTCACAGAGAATAAAAACAATATTGACAGGATCAAAATAAGTTGACAGGATTTAATGTTTGCCAGAAAAAAACTTTGCATACCTTTTAAGCAAGACAAAACAACCCAAATCCCTACCACATAACATCTACAATGTCTAGCACTCACTCAAAAATTAGTAGAAATGCAAAGAAATGGAAAATATTACCCAAAGCAGGGGAAAATTTAGTCATTAGTAACAGGTCAAAAAAATGACTCAGATATTGGGACCAGCAGATAAGATTTTAAAACAGCTATTGTAAAAACGTGTAAGGTCTCAAAAGAAAATATAGTTATAATGAATAAAAGAAAGGGGAAATTCTGCAAAAAACATGTCTTAAAATGAATGAAATGGAAATTTAATAAATGTAATATACAATATTTGACATGAAAAATTCACTTGAATGGCTTCCTAGAAGATTGAGAGCAGCAAAGGAAAGAGAACATGAACTTTCAAGCAGTTGAATAGATCATAGAGAGACAAGATAAAAAAAATTAATACAAGATCAATAATCTGTAAGAGAATGTTAAGAGAAAAAGAGAAAATGAAGCACAACAAAAATGTGGAAGAAATAATAACAGATAATTTCCCAAATTAGTGAAAAAATCAACATGCACTTTCAAGAAACTAGCAAAATGTAAACAGAAAAGTACGGTAAGAAAACCAAACCTAGACACTTCATAATCAAAGTGCTGAAAACCAAAGGTAACCTGTGGGATACAGCAAAACCAGTCTTTTAGGAAATTTATCACATTAGATGCCTACATTTGAAAAATAGAAAGAGAGCACATCAACAAACTCATGAACCATCTTATGGAATTGGAAAAAGAACAATCTAATCCTAAACTCAGCAGAAGAGATAACCAAAATTAAATCAGAGATTAATGAAATTGAAAACAAAAGAATCATTCAGAAAATTAACAAAACAAAAAGTTGGTTTTTCAATAAAATGAAATCAATAAACCTTTGGCCAGATTAACGAGAAACAGAAAAGTAAACTTTCTAATAACCTCAAAAATAAATGATAAAGAGGGAACAACAACAGATGCCACAGAGATACAAGAGATCATCTCTGAGTACTACAAGAAAATCTATGCCCCCAAATTTGACAATGTGGAGGAAATGGATCAATACCTGGAACCACCTCCTCTTGCTAGACTTAAACAAGAAGAAATAGATCTCTTCAACAGACTGAGTTCAAGAACTGAGTTAGAAGAAACAATAAAAAGTCTCCCAACAAAAAGAAAGCCCTGGTCCAGATGGCTTCCCACCAGAATTCTATCAAATTTTAAAAGACGAGCTTACAACCATATTGGAGAAATTATTCCAAAAAGTTGAGAAGAAAGGACTCCTCCCCAACATGTTCTGCAAAGCAAACATCACCCTGATACCAAAACCAGGAAAAGACCCAACTAAAAAGAATAATTTCAGACCAAATTCACTAACGAATATAGATGCAAAAGTTCTCAATAAAATCCTAGCCAATAGATTACAGCTACACATTAAAAAAAAACATTCATCATGATCAAGTAGGTTTCATCCCAGGGATACAAGTCCATAAACATAACTCACCATATCAACAGAAGCAAAAACAAAGGCCATATGATCCTCTCAATAGATGCAGAAAAAGCATTCAATAAAATTCAGCATCCTTTTCTAATTAGAACACTTAAGAATTTAGGCATAGGTGGCACATTTCTCAATCTGAGTGAAACCATCTATGACAAACCCACAGCTAATTTATACTGAATGGAGTAAAACTGAAAGCTTTCCCATTCAGAACTGGAACCAGACAAGGTTATCCTCTATGGCTACTACTATTGAACATAGTTCTGGAAGTTCTAGCCAATACAATCAGGAAAGAGAATGAAATAAAAGGCATCCGAATGGGTGCAGAAGACGTCAAACTCTCATTCTTTGCCAGTGCTATGATCTTATACTTAGAGAACCCCAAAGACTCAACCACAAAGCTCCTGAAGTGATTAAAATGTACAACGTCTCAGGATACAAAATCAATGGCCACAAATCAGTAGCCTTTGTATACGCCAAAAACAGCCAAGTTGAGAAGCTAATCAAGGACACAACTCCTTTCACAATAGCTTCAAAGAAAATGAAATACCTAGGAATATACACAACAAAAGAGGTGAAGGACCTCTACAAAGAAAATTATGAAACCCTAAGAAAAGAAATAGCAGATGATAACAACAAATGGAAGAACATACCATGCTCATAGCTGGGAAGAATCAACATTCTGAAAATGTTTATACTACCCAAAGCCATCTACAGATTCAATGCAATCCCCATTAAAATACTATCATCATACTTTCAAGAATTGGAAAAAATAATTCTTTGTTTTGCATAGAACCAGAAGAAATCCCATATGTCCAAGGCAGGGGCATCACCCTACCAGAGTTTCAGTTATACTACAAAGACATAGTGATCAAAATAGCATGATATTGGCACAAAAATAGAGACATTGACATTTGGAACCAAATAGAAAACCATGAGATGAAACGCATCTCTTACAGCCACCTTATTTTTGATAAACCAAACAAGAACATGCACTAGGAAAAATAATCCCTATTCAATAAGTGGTGCTGGGAGAACTGGATAAACACATGTAAAAGACTGAAACTGGACCCACATCTCTCACCACTTACAAAAATGATTCAAGGTGGATAAAAGATTTAAATCCAAGGCACAAAATAATACAAATCCTTGAAGAAAATGTGGGGAAAACACTTGAAGTTATTGGCCTACGGAAAGATTTTATGAAGATGACTTCTGTGGCGGTTACAACAACAACAAAAATAAACAAATGGTCTCTCATTCTTAATTAAACTGAAAAGCTTCTGTACCATGAAAGAAACAATAATCAAAGCAAATAAACAACCTTCAGAATGGGAAAAGTTATCTGCATATTATGAATTCGACAAAAATGGATAGCAAGGATCTATAGAGAACTCAAATTAATCAACAAAAAAAGGCCCATCAATCCCATATACCACTGGGCAAGAGACATGAATAGAAACTTCTCTAAAGAAGACAAATTCCTAACAAACATATGAAAAAAAATCTCATCATCCCTAATCATCAGAGAAATGCAAAACTACCCTGAGATATCACCTAATCCCAGTAAGAATGTCCCACATCAAAAAACCTCAAAGCTGCAGATGCTAGTGTGGATGTGGAGAGAGGGAACACTTTTACACTCCTGGTAGGACTGCAAACTAATACAACCTTTTGGGGAAGAAGTATGGAGAATCCTCAAAGAATTCAAATTGGACCTCCCATTTGACCCTGCAATCACTACTAGGCATCTACTTAGAAGAAAAAAAATCATTTTATCATAAGCACATTTGGACTAGACTGTTTATGGCAGCTCATTTTACAATTGCCAAAATGTGGACACAGCCTAAATGCCCACTAACCCAGGACTGGATTAACAAGCTGTGGTTCATGTATACCATGGAATAATTCAGCCACTAAAAAAGATGGAGATCTTGGCTCGGCGCCTGTGGCTCAACGGGCTAAGGTGCCAGCCATGTACACCTGAGCTGGCGGGTTCGAATCCAGCCGGGGCCTGCCAAACAACAATGACAGCTGCAACCAAAAAATGGCCAGGCGTTGTGGCAGGCGCCTGTAGTCCCAGCTACTTGGGAGGTGGAGGCAGGAGACCTGCTTGAGCCCAGGAGTTGGAGGTTGCTGTGAGCTGTGATGCCACAGCACTCTATCCAGGGTGACAGCTTGAGGCTCTGTCTCTAAAAAATAAAAAAATAAAAAAAGATGGAGATCTTACATCCTTTGTATTAACCTGGATACAGGTTAATGGGTGATGCCCATAGCTTTATTTTTATTACTAAGAATTTCCTAGGCTGTATGGGGTTTCTTCTGGTTCCATACAAAACAAAGGTGGAACACATTCTCCTTAGTAAAGTATCACAAGAATGGAGAAGCAAGAATTCAATGTACTCTATGGAGTCTATATTATTCTACATAATATGAAGGTAATAGATGAGCTACTACCTTAAAATAATTTCCTTACCCCCTACTAATAAAAGGAGGGTAGGGGAATATGCAAGAGGGGAGAAGGGCAGAAAGAGGGGAGCGGGAATGGGGGGTCACGGTCAAGAGGCACACCTCTTGGGGGCAGGACAGAATTATAACAGGGACTTTAACAAATGTAATCAGTGTAACCCAATGCATTGTACCCTCAATGAATCCCAAATAATAAAAAAAAAAATTTAGCCTTCCCTTCCATATTTAGTAAGCTAAGTCCCAACCCCTATCCTGTATGGAAAACATAGTCTGTATCTTCTATAGAGTTTACCCTTGATGTTTCTGAGACTCCTTGGGGTTTTCTAATGGTACCCACAAGTTCATCCCAGGAGTGGTGGTCTCCCATTCTAGACTACTGCTCCGCATGTCATTGTTGCCATCCCATCATTTCTTTCCCATAAATGGTGTATGTCATTCCAAGTGTGGATATAGGTTTTCTATATCCCTTTCTAAAGCACAGCTAAAATGGTAGCATATAACTTCACTTAACCTGGGAGTCTTTCAAAGAGGAATCAGTAAAAAAAAAAAAAAAAAAAAAAAAGTTTGTACCAATTCTTTAAATTCTCTGCTCCTTGAGTCCTTTGATCATGCCTGTTTTAGAAGCCCTGTGGCCTTGTCACACCTTAGGCCCCCTAAGGTATTGCCCCACCTCAGCCAAGAGTTTAATTCCCACAAACACCCTGCCCCCCTACCCCATTTCAGTTCAGACCCAGCTGATCTTTCTTGTGTTCGCCAAAGGTAAACATTCTTACAAAAATCTTTGTAGAGATCTGATTTTCCCCCCAAGTGAAACTAGTTTTCTATTACTTGCACTTAACTTATCAGTCTAAAGATTGTGGCACTTTCCCCAAAACTCTGGGTGCCTCTTCTGGCTCAACACACCAAAGCAGTCACTTCCAGAACTCAGGGATAGCCCTCTGGGCACAAACTCCAGCTGCCACCCGAGGATGCTGAAACTTAAGATCACCAAACTTAAATCGCCAAATGGCAATTCTTTTTATTGTCAACAATTTTAAGATCCGGATTTCACCCTTGCCACCCTGGCATTTTATAGCAGTCATTTGCTCTATATGAAGAGATGGAAATAAGAACTTATTTTTGTTTGAATGCACACTTTTTTGATAACATTCAACTATTCTTGATTTATACTGTTCATCTAGTCTCTGACTCTTCTTCATCCTTTTCATGTACACAATTTCCCAGATTCATACTCTGCCACACACAGACCATCAGACAGTGACAGCAGAAAGCAGAAGCCACCAGACAGAGAGAAGATGGCATGAAATTTAGGGATTGGTTTTATCTCCTAACGGGATTGTGCTGGGACTGGTGTATTTTGCTGCCTTGGGTCACTGTAGGTGTTACCATTGACCAAAAACCAGATGCCTTTTGTCTAATATCACAAAGTCCTTTATAAGATATTCATGGAACACATACTAACTTTTTTTTCTAATTTCAGATTATTGTGAGGGTACAAACAACCAAGGCACAGTTTTTGAATTTGTTAGGTACAGTCCTTCTTGTAGTTGTCTCCCACACCCAAAAGGTGTGGCATACACCCCTACCTTGTGCCCTTTAAGTGGGAGCACACCAATCCCCGCTACGCTCCCCACTCCTGAGTTCCCCTTCTCCCCAACTTGAATAGAATTAAGTTTTTCTCCTATGTGGGTGTGTGTTAGATTGTCTACTGGCTTCATAATAAAATTGAGTACATTGGATACTACCTTTTCCATTCTTGTGACACTTTACCAAAAAGAATGTGTTTCAACTCCATCTAAGTTAATTCAAAAGATATAAAGTCACCATCATTTCTTATGTCTAAATAGCATTCCATGGTATACATATATCATAGCTTGTTAACCCAGTCCTAGGTTAGTGGGCTTTTAGGCTGTTTTCACATTTTTTGGCTATTGAAAATTGAGCTGCAATAAGCAATCTAGTGCAAATGTCCTTATTATAAAATGATTTTTCTAAGTAGATGCCTAGTTAGATTACGAGGTCAAATGGGAGATCTAATTTTCATTCTTTGAGGATTCTCCATACTTCTTTCCAAAGAGGCTATATTAGTTTGCAGTTCCACTAATAGTGTAAAAGTGTTCCCTTCTTTCCACACCTGTGCCAGCATCTGCAACTCTGGGAGCTTGTGATGTGAGCTCTTCCCACTGGGGTTAAGTGATAGCTCAGCGTGGTTGTGATTTGCATTTCTCTGATTAGGGATAATGAGGATTTTTTCAAATGCACTCATCTGTCTTCCTCAGAGAAGGTTCTGTTCATGTCTCTTGCCCAGTGATAGATGGGATCGTTGGGTCTTTTTTTGTTGGTTAATGAGTTCTCTACAGATCCTAGTTATCAATTTTTTGTCTAATTCATACTCTGCATATCTTTTCCTATTCTGAATGTTGTTTTTTTGCTTTGTTGTGTCCTTAGCTGTGCAGAAGCTTTCCAGTTTAATTTTGTCCCATTTGTTTTTGTTGTTGTTGCAATTGCCACTGAAGTGTTCTTCAGAAAATCTTTCCCTAAGCTGATATCCTCAGGAGTTTTACCTACACTTTCTTTTAGGATTTTTATCATTTCATGTCTTACATTTAAATTTTTATCTATCTTGAATCAATTTTTGTAATTATGGGTCCAGTTTTGGTCTTTTACATGTAATAATCCAGTTCTCCCAGCACCATTTTTGAATAGGAATTCTTTTCCCCAGTGTACGCTTTTGTTTGGTTAAGTCAGATGTCTATAAGATACTGGTTTCATCTCTTTGTTATCTATTTGGTTTGAAATATCTATGTATCTTTGTGCCAATACCATGCTGTTTTGATCACTGTAGACTTGTAATATCATCTGAAGTGTGGTAGAGTGAAGCCTCTGGCTTTATTTTTATTACTAAAAATTACCTTGGCTATACAGGGTTTTTTCTGATTCCATATGAAATGAAGATGATTTTTTTCAGTTCTTCACAGTATGATATTTGTATTTTAAAGGAGATTGCATTGACTCTGCAGATTGCTTTGGGTAGTATAGACATTTTAACAGTGTTGATTGCTCCCAGCCATGAGTATATGTTCTTCCATTTGTTAATGTCTTCTGCTATTTCTTTTCTTAGGGTTTCATTATTTTTTTTGTAGAAGTCCTTCACCTCTTTTGTGGTATATATTCCTAGATATTTCATTTTCTTTGAAGCTACTGTGAAGGGAATTGTGTCCTTGATTAGCTTCTCAGCTTGGCTGTTACTAGCCTATATTAAAGCTACTGACTTGTGGGCGCTGATTTTATATCCTGAGACATTAGTACATTTCTTGATCACTTCCAGGAGTTTTGTGGTTGGATCTCTGGAGTCCTCTACATATAAGATCATGTCATTGGCAAAGAGTGAGAGTTTGACCTCCTCTGCCTCCATTTAGGTGCCCTTTATATCCTTCTCTTGCCTGATTGCATTGGCTAGAACTTCCAGAATTGTGTTGAATAGTAGTGGTGACAGAGGACATCCTAGTCTGGTTCCAGTTCTAAGTGGATAAGCATTCAGTTTTACTCTATTCAGTATGATATTACCTGTGGGTTTATTGTAGATGGCTTCAATCAGTTTAAGAGACATGCCACTAATGCCTATATTCTTAAGTGTTCTTGTTAGAAAAGGATGCTGAATTTTATCATATGCTTTTTCTTCATTTATTGAAAGGATAATATGGTCTTTGTTTTTGCCTCTATTAACATGGTGAATTACATTTATGGATTTGCATATGTTTAACCAGCCTTACATCCCTGGAATGAAGCCTACTCGATCGTGATATATAATTTTTTTAATGTGTAGCTGTAATTTATTGGCTAAGATTTTCTTGAGTATTTTTGCATCACTATTCATTAATGAAATTGGTCTATAGTTCTCCTTTTTAGTTGGGTCCTTTCCCAGTTGATGGGTGATGTTTGTTTCATAGAATGAGTTGGTGAAGATTCTTTCCTTCTCAATGTTTTGGAATAGGTTGTGCAGCATAGGTACAAATTCATCTTTAAAGATTTGATAGAATTCTGGTGTCTGGGGCTTTTTTTTGTTGGACGATTTTTTTATTGTTTCTTCAATCTCAGTGCTCGGTATTGGTCTATTCATGAGCTCTATTTCTTCCTGGTTAACTCTAGGGAAATGGT
>CAUYRH010012128.1:0-11310 GCA_963574655.1 Perodicticus potto | reverse complement strand
CACAGAACATGCACACGCGCCCACACCCTGCCCAGAACATGCACACTCGCCCACAACATTCCCAGAACATGCATACTAGCCCACAACCTGCCCAGAACATGCACACGAGCCCACAACATCCCCAGAACATGCACACGAGCCCACAACCTGCCCAGAACATGCACACGAGCCCACAACCTGCCTGGAACATGCACACGAGCCCACAACCTGCCCGGAACATGCACACGAGCCCACAACCTGCCCGGAACATGCACACGAGCCCACAACCTGCCCGGAACATACACACGAGCCCACAACCTGCCCAGAACATGCACACGAGCCCACAACCTGCCTAGAACATGCACATGAGCCCACAACCTGCCTGGAACATGCACAGGAGCCCACAACCTGCCTAGAACATGCACACGAACCCACAACACACCCAGAACATGCACACGAGCCCACATGTCTAGAACATGCACACAAACCCACAACATGTCCAGAGCACACACAGAGCGAGCACTGAGCCCATTCTCTAGTGCAGTGCTGAGCCTTTCATGTAATTTAGTGAACACTGAAAGTGAGACACAGACGGTGGTAGGGGTGATTGAAGCACTGTGTCTGCTGAATAGATACTGCTTTTTCATCACCATCGTGCTGAAAAAGTGTGGGCTGGACCCTGTGAGTTAGGAACTGTATTTTGTTGTAGCAGAGTATGAGCTGCAAGGTGTAACAGGTGAGCCTACTTCCCGAGGTCCCCTGAGACCCTCAGAGGAGAGCCTTGATGTTACCCATGCTCCACATAGAGCTGCTTCCCGGGAGAATGGAGCCATGGCCAGCCTAAGTGGCAGTGTGGGGTGTGGGGTCACTGTCAGGAGGCGAGTGGGCATGCAAAGCACAATTCATTAGGCTTGTCCAAGCTTTCATACCTTGTTGTAAAATTATTAGGAAAATTATCAAGAACTTCAAAAGGCTGTGGACTGTCTTGAATAAAATCCCAATGCCTGCACTGAGGTGTCTGTTCCCACTCCGAGGGGGAGCATCTGCCCCTGGGGTGCTCACGGCTGCCCCTTCTCGAGTGCGTCTGCTCCTGCCTGCCAGGCTCCACCGTTTCACCCCAGGGTGTTTCAGGCCCTACCCCCGAGGCATGTTAGCCCTTGGAGGTCATTTCTCTTAGCTTCTGACTATGATACTAGTGCACTTTTGTATCAGTAAATGAAAGAGAAAGAACCTCCTCTCAGCTTCTCTGTAGGTTTGTGGCTCTAACCTGCTAGGGACACCCAAGGAGTGGGTAGTGGCACCTCCACTGGACTGACCTGAGGGCATTTCAGCAGGGCAGAAGAGGGGTGAGGGTTTCCTCTGTTCACTGTATCTTGTCTTATCTCTCTTCTTGCAGACTGAATAGAGAGTGTGCAGGTGATCGTGCCCGGAGTGGAATAGGGCCTAGCTGATCCCCACCCCTCATGCGGCTGCCTTCCCACTATGTGGAATTCTCAAGAATGCAGTGGGAAGAGGGCTCAGACGTCCTTACGGGGGAGTTCACGCCGGGTGAGTGTAGAGGTGGGAATACAGTAAGGTGGGGTGAAAGTCCTGCTGGATGCAGGAAGCAGGAACTTTCCCGCCAGTGGTGAGTCCAAATGCCACCTGGGAAACTTGGTGTTGATGTGGGAGGGGCTTGGGGAGCAGAGGCATCAGTGCACGGCTGAAGGGCACTGATGAGGAATTTTGTGGACCCGAATTCTAGATTGTGCTCCATGCTCTTGGAGGAAGTTGCTTCTCTTCGGCTTCCTCAGTGAGGGGTGGGCAGATGGGAACACGCGGTCACCCTGTTGCTCTGGACCCACCTGGGCCCTGGGGTGGGCAGGTGCCTCTTTTTCTGGCCAGCTCCGTGAGAAGTCTGCAGTGTGTGGGTCCCACCCCTCTCTGGCCGTGAAGAATGGCTCTTCTGTCTAGGACAAGTTATAGTGTCTTCTGGAAAATGAGAATTAGAGTAAAGATAGTGATTCAGATGCTGTGTTCTCATCACCAGCCAAGTGCTTCCCACTTAGCAGTAATGTGAAAGTTATGCAGCTTTTAGGTCGACTGATCTAGAAGAGAAAACTGGTGAACCCTCAAAGCAGAGTGGCTTTATATATGGCTGGTCTCATATCCTAAGGCTAAGATCCAAAGAAAAAGAAATATTTACCAGACTTTCCTGCTATTTTCACATCCAGGGTGATAGAAACCCTGAATAGACATTGCAACATTTAGTGTGGAAATGGGGATTGTGGAGTCAACAGAGCATCATGTTTCCTCACCAGGGCACGCTGTCACTCGTGCACTCACACATTGCACCTGTACACTCTCAGCTGCACAGTCGCACACTCGCACCCACACACACTCAACTGCACACTCTCACCCACACACGTGTGCACTCACACCTGCGTCCTCAATATAAACTCTTCTCCGAAATGCCTTTGAACCCCCCCAGGTCTGTGTCAGTGCAGGAACACGGGAGGAAGAGTCGAGGCTGAGTGTGCCCGTTAGTCGCTCCACTTATTCTGAGTTGGGATCTGCAGAATTAGGAGGATAATTTTGTTCCATTTTCATAGCTGGTTTAATAAATTAATTGACCTGAAATGAATGTCTGAGGATTGACCTGTGTGAATGCTTTTGGGTACAACTTGAGAACCTGATAGGCTGAGAATGTGACATCACATGCATGACCGATGCCTTTTTGTTTTGTTTCCTGTTTTCTGGGGTGTGTGTTGGGACTCTCCAGCTCCACAGAACAGCATAGGTATTTGCCTTGGTGGAGACTGGGCTGGTCCATTGTTGTCTCTCTGATCCTGGCAAACGCATTTAATACATTTGCAACTATAGCGCAGGTCCTGTCCATCATGCGTGATAATTCCATGATTGTAGTGCTGTTTGTACTTTTTAATAAGCCATTTATGTGCTGCTCCTTCACTTTGAGCCCAGTGCAGCTTTGGGTTCAGCATCTCGAGACTGCAATGCTGGCTTCCTTCCCTCGGTGAGCCGTGCAGTCGCAGAACCCCAGATACCCTGGGTCTCGGCCTCCACGTGGAAACTTCCAGGGCGTCTGGGTGAGTGGATGGGGTGGGAGAGTGGCACCCAGCATACAGCAAACACTTGGCGCAGGTGTCAGTTATTCCACATTTAAAACTAAAAACTCTTCAGTTTCCTTTGCTTAAAAACATGCAGCATGCAAAATTAAGCGTTTTACATGTTTTAATTATAGTCTATTCCATTCATTCAAAGTGATGTGCACCTGGTCAGAATAGTATTCCCTACTGTGATTGGTGGGGCAGGGTGGGGGATCCTGGGCAGACTCCTCCCCGCCGTGTGCTCCGCCCAGTCTGCAGGTGAGGCTAATGGTTCAATTACTCTGGGAGATGAGAGGGCAGGAAATGCCTGTCAAGGCCCCGGAGGAAATATTTGCAGAAGAAAGCACAACAGCAAATAAAGTGCTAATTAATGTCTAATTCCAGGGCTGATAAGCGGATTGCAGCAGTAGAGAGGACCAAGCCCCTGTCTGAGGTTGCAGGGCAGTGTAAATGTGGAATGTATTAAATGATGGCCCCTGTTTCCAAATCCACCAGGTTTTGGAAGGATTGGGTCCAGGTATTGCTGCCATGACCTTCAGGGGGTGGATTTCAGGTTCATTATTCCTGGCTCTGCCTTGCAGAGGGCTCTCTCCTTCTCAGTACAGGGATTTGGCTGTTCTAGGTTCTGGGTGCAGGTTTCTGGGGGTGGCACGGAGGGGCTGGGGGAGTGGGGAAAGGAGGGGTGGTGTTGGCACACTCAGCTGGACTTCTTCTGGAAGTTTATGTCAACTACAAAGAAAATTTTCATATTTATAAGAAAAATACAAGAAAACCCAGTATTTAAGAAAAGTTAATGTTTTTCTTCACTATCTGGCATTCACAATTTCACCTGGAGGTGCGACAGGGTGAGTGGGGCGTGCTGGGCATTGTTTCAGGATAAAGAAGCCAGGGAAGGGTTCAGTGTTCTGCTCCTACATGATAGGCTCTGCATTCACTCCATCACGGATCAACATCCAAATAAAACAAAAGTGAAAAAGGTGAAATATCCGAAAAGATGACTTATTCCTTAAAGATGGCTTATTCCTTAAAATGGCACCATGCTCCTCATTCTGCAGCAAACACCATGTCCTGCCTCGCAGAGAAGGGCCATGACCCAGAAAGAAATGGTGTTTGGGGCTTCATTTTTGCAGTCATTTGTTCTGAACTTCATTTTTGGCCACGTAGAATCTCAAGCAGTAGGTCGACATTTGGGGGGCACATGGAAAAGTCACCCTAAAATGCAGGCAGTTGGAGAGGGGCTTGAAAGTTCCAGTTCTGTAACTTCTGTCTCCTCATTCTGTGAGCGAGATCGTGCTCCCAGCATCGTGAACATACAGCTTCTGTGATCTTGCAATTGGTACCCACGTCTGATAAATGTGTTGCCAAAGAACAAAATGAAAAGCCTCCATTAGCCAGGGAATGTCATGATAATTATTTCTGGTGTGAGTATCTGAGAATCACATCTTAAGGTAGGTTTTTTTGGGAGGTGCTGATGAGTGAATGCCAGAAATAATAATCTGACATTAAGCTTTTGTGAATCTGACCAAATGAATGTCGAGGAGGAGAATTTATGGTGAAGTCAGATTGTATGCTATTTCACGGATGCATTTCTTTTAGAATGTAAATGACAGAAACATTATTCATTATACCTATAATCAAACCACAAGTTTAATAGATAATGAAAATGCACACAAAAAACTATTAAAATGACTCCAGAAATATGGCTTCAACCAACAAAAGGCAAGACATTCAAAGTGAGTCTTGAAAACTTTAACAGAAATGCTCTCATTGTGCTGGGGGTGGGGGCTCAAAGCTGGGTGCAGTTGGTGTCAGGGCTCTGTGTGCAAACCCAGGATATCAGGCCTCAGGGAAAAAGCATTTTTATGTAGTTTTTTCAAGATTTGAGTATTGAGGAGGAATTTTGCATAATAATATAGGAATTACTTCTCAGAGCAGAAACTACCAGACTGCTCAGGAAAATCTAGTGTCGGAGGGGTTTGTTTTCGAGGAAGATTTTGGCTTTAATGGAGAAAAAGCTTTAACTTCCCTCCGAATTTTGTCCTTTCCATTTGAGCTCAATCAAATCTTTGTTCACCTGAAGCACATCTCCAAATTGCTGGGGACCCAACCTCCTCTCTCACGTTCTGAGGGCTGGTCCTGCACACTGGAGAGCAGGCTGGAAGGTCTGCATCCATTTACTTTGGGGACCTCTGAGGGATGCCACTTCCCTCTGCCCAGAGCTCTCCAGACACAGCCCTGCACGTCCAGCAAGCCCGTGTGCTGCTGTGACAGACAGGAGACCACTGGGTGAGTTACAAAGAACAGACCTGCTGCCCAGGGTTCTAGGGGCTGGGAAGTCCAAGGTCGCGAGGGCTGAGAAGTCCAAGATCAAGGTCCCCAGATCTGGTATCTGGAGTGGGTGGGGTCTGCTGTGTTCATTCTTGGTGGGAATGAGCACTGTGTCCTCACAGGACAACAGGGACAGAAAGACACAGAGGGTCTCCCTAGGTTCCTCCAGTCCTTTATAAGGTGCTGATCCTGCCCTTGGCACCACTTGGGGCCACGCCTTGGCTCCCCTCCATGGGCATGCAATGTGGATGTGGACATGGGAGTAAAAAACATTCAGACCATAGCGGGCCTGGAGGCGCCTCTCACTGTCCACCCAGCCCTGCATTCTCAATAGTATTTAGATGCGTAAATGTTAAAGTTGGAGGGGAAATGTCTTCACCAGTTTCGTAAAAAGTGACTTCAAATCCATTTGGGGGCAGGAGGTGAACCCTTCTACATAAGCCTTGTTCTTTGTGGTTGGAGCATCAGTGAATTTTGACCTTGAACACAATTCATAGTGGGTAATGAATAAATCACTACTAATAAGTGAATTTGCAGAACAGTAAAAAGGAGCCTCTATTATTCTCGCCCGGTAGTCGTGTGTGTGAGAGGACCTGACCACTCTCGGTGTCCACAGGGGCAAGGTGAGCCCAGCGGCATCTCACCCTGTTCACCAGCATCTTCTCACTCCCAAGCTGCTTGTTTTGACATCCAGGATGCTCCACACCTACCCGCTCAATGTGCTTCTCCTCCTGTCCCCTGCCATCTCCCCTCTGCCGAGTTCATTCTGGAGCACACTGCCCACCCTGCCCTGGACTGCACCTCTGGCCCTGAGACTCACTCTCCTCAGGGCCCTCTGCTGCCCCTCAGGGCTTCCTGCCCCCCTTCCCCTCCAGGATCCACATCCCTGGCTCAGGTCTACTTGTAGGAAACACTGCATAAGACAGATTTTTTTTTTTTACTACTGCTCTTATTTATTTATTTATTTTTTATTGTTGGGGATTCATTGAGGGTACAAGAAACCAGGTTACAGTGATTGCATTTGTTAGGTAAAGTCCCTCTTACAATTGTGTCTTGCCCCCGAAAGGTGTGGCACACACCAAGACCCTACCCATCCCTCCTTCTTTCTCTCTCTGCTCTCCCCTTCCCCCACCCCACCTTGTCATTAATTGTCCTCATATCAAAATTAATAGAATTATAGAATTATAATTCTAGAATTATAGAATTCATGCTTCTCCATTCTTGTGATGCTTTACTAAGAATAATGTGTTCCATTTCCATCCAGGTTAACACACAGGCTGTAAAGTCTCCACTTTTTTTTTTTTTTTAGAGACAGAGTCTCACTTTGTCGCCCTTAGTAGAGTGCCATGGCAATGCAGCTCACAGCAACCTCCAGCTCTTGGGCTTAGGTGATTCTATTGCCTCAGCCTCCCAAGTAGCTGGGATTTCTGGTGCCTGTCACAACACCCAGCTATTTTTTTTTTTTTTTGTGGCAGTTTGGCCGGGGCCGGGTTTGAACCCACCACCTTTGGTATATGGGGCCAGCACACTACTCACTGAGCCACAGATGCCAAGTCTCTATTTTTTTTAATAGCTGAATAGTATTCCATGGCATACATATACCACAGCTTGTTAATCCATTCCTGGGTTGGTGGGCATTTAGGCTGTTACCACAGTTTGCAGATTGCAAATTGAGCTGCCATAAATAGTCTAGTGCAAGTGTCCTTATGATAAAAATATTTTTTTTCTTTCTGGGTAGATGCCCAGTAATGGGATTGCAGGATCAAATGGGAGGTCTAGCTTGAGTTCTTTGAGGTTCTCCATACTTGCTTCCAAAAAGGTTTTATTAGTTTCCACCAGCAGTGAAAAAGTGTTCCATTCTCTCTACATCCATGCCAGCATCTGCAGTTTTGAGATTTTGTGATGTGGGCCATTCTTGCTGGGGTTAGATGGTATCTCAGGGTGGTTTTAATTTACATTTCTCTAATAATTAGGGATGATGAGCGTTTTTTCATATGTTCGTTAGCCATTCGTCTGGTCTTCTTCAGAGAAGGTTCTATTCATGTCTCTTGCTCATTGATGTATGGGATTGTTGGCTTTTTTCATGTGGATTAATTTGAGTTCTCTATAGATCCTAATATCAAGCTTTTGTCTGATTCAAAATATGCAAATATCCTTTCCCATTGTGTAGGTTGTCTATTTGCTTTGGTTGTTGTCTCCTTAGCTGTACAGAAGCTTTTCAGTTTAATTACGTCCTATTTGTTTATTTTTGTTGTTGTTGCAATTGCCATGGCATTCTTCTTCATGAGGTTTTTCCCCAGGCCGATATCTTCCGGTGTTTTTCCTATGCTTTCTTTGAGGAATTTTATTGTTTCATGCCTTAAAATTTAAGTCCTTTATCCATCTCGAATCAATTTTTGTGAGTGGAGAAAGGTATGGTCCAGTTTTAGTCTTTTACATGTGGATATCCAGTTCTCCCAGTACCATTTATTGAATAGGGAATCTTTCCCCCAAGGTATGTTCTTGTTTTGTTTATCAAAGATTAGGTGGCTGTAAGATGTTAGTTTCATTTCCTAGTTTTCTATTCGATTCCAAATGTCTATGTCTGCATTTTTGTGCCAGTACCATGCTGTCTTGACCACTATGGCTTTGTAATACAGCCTAAAGTCTGGTATGCTGATGCCTCCGGCTTTGTTTTCATTACTGAGAACTGCCTTAGCTATACGGGTTTTTTTTCGGTTCCATACAAAATGCTGAATCATTTTTTCCAAGTCTTGAAAGTATGATGTTGGTATTTTAATAGGGATGGCATTGAATTGGTAGATTCCTTTGGGAAGTATAGACATTTTAACAATGCCGATTCTTCCCAGCCATGACTGTGGTATGTTTTTCAATTTGTTAATATCATCTGCTATTTCTTTTCCTAGGATTTCATAATTTTCTTTATAGAGTTCCTTCACCTCTTTTGTTAAGTATATTCCTAGGCATTTCATTTTCTTTGAAGCTGTGGTGAAGGGAGTTGTGTCCTTAATTAGCCTCTCATCTTGACTGTTACTGCTGTATACAAAGGCTACTGACTTGTGGACATTGATTTTATATTCTGAGACATTACTGCATTTATTTATTTTATTGTTGAATCATAGCTGAGTACATTAGTGCAATCAAGGGGTACAACATGCTGGTTTTATATACAATCTGAAACACTTTCATCAAACTGTTTGACATAGCCATCATGTCATTTTCTTAGTTATTGTATGAAGACATTTGTATTCTGCATTTAGTAAGTTTTGCCTGAACCCGTTTAAGATGCACCATAGGTGTGGCCCCACCATTTACCCTCCCACCACCCATCCTCCCCTCTCCCCTCCCCAATTCCTTTACTTGGTATATACCCTGAAGACCAAAAATCACATTATAACAAAGACATCTGTACCAGAATGTTCATTGCAGCCCAATTCATAATTGCTAAGTTATAGAAGAAGCCCAAGTGACCATCAACCTACGAATGGATTAATAAATTGTGGTACATGTATACCATGGAATACTATGCAGCCTTAAAGAAAGATGGAGACTTTACATTTTTCATGTTACATGGATAGAGCTGGAACATATTACTGTATTTTTTGATGACTTCCAGGAGTCGTGTGGTTGAGTCTTTAGGGTTCTCTAAGTATAAGATCATATTATCAGCAAAGAGGGAGAGTTTGACCTCATCTTCTCTCATTTGGATGCCCTTTATTTCCTTTTCTTGCCTAATTGTATTGGCTAGAACTTCCAGTACTATGTTGAATGGTAATGGTGACAGAAGACAACTTGTCTGGTTCCAGTTCTAAGAGGAAAAGCTTTCAGTTTTACTCCATTCAGTAAAATATTAACTGTGGGTTTGTCATAGATAGCTTCAATCAGTTTCAGAAATGTGCCATGTATGCCAATACGTTTCAGTGTCCTAATTAGAAAAAGATGCTGGATTTTACTGAATGCTTTTTCTGCATATGTTGATCATATGGTCATTGTTTTTGCTTGTATTAATATGGTGGATAACGTTTATGGACTTGTGTATGTTAAACCAGCGTTGCATCCCTGGGATGAAACCTACTTGATCGTGATGTATGACTTTTTTGATGATAAGCTGTAATCTATTGGCTAGGATTTTGTTGAGAATTTGTGCATCTATATTCATGAGTGAAATAGGTCTGAAATTCTCCTTTATAGTTGGGTCTTTTCCTGGTTTTGGTATCAGGGTGATGTTTGCTTCGCAGAACTTGTTGGGGAAGATTTCTTCCTCCTTAATTTTTTGGAATAATTTCTGCAGTATGGGAATAAGCTCTTCCTTGAAGGTTTGATAGAATTCTGGTGTGAAGCCATCCAGACCAGGGCATTTTGTTGGAAGATTTTTATTGTTCCTTTAATCTCAGTGCTTGAAATTGGTCTGTTTAGGAGCTCTATTTCTTCCTGGCTAAGTCTAGGGAGAGGGTATGATTACAAATATTGATCCATTTACTTCACATTGTCAAACTTCTGGGCATAGAGTTTCTGGTAGTATTCAGAGATGATCTCTTGTATCTCTGTGACATCAGTTGTTATTTCCCCTTTATCATTTCTGATTGAGGTTACTGGAGATTTTACTTTTCTATTTCCAGTTAGTCTGGCCAAAGGTTTATCTATTTTATTTATTTTTTTTTAAAAACCAACTCCTTGTTTCATTAATTTTCTGAATGATTCTTTTGTTTTCAATTTCATTGATCTCTGATTGAATTTTGTATATTTCTTTTCTTCTGCTGGGTTTAGGCTTAGATTGTTTTTCTTTTTCCAATTCCATAAGATGGCTTGTAAGTTTGTTGATGTGCTCTCTTTCTGTTTTTCGAGTGTAGGCATCTAAAGTGATAAATTTTCCTTTCAGAACTGCTTTTGCAGTATCCCACAGGTTTTGGTAGCTTGTGTTTTCATTGTTGTTATGATCAAGGAAGTTAATGATTTTCTCTTTTATTTCTTCCTGCAAACAACTGTCATTCAACAGAAGGTTGTTTAATTTCCAGGCTTTTGTGTGTGGTTGAATGTTTTTGTTGGAGTTGAGTTCCACCTTTAGTGCCTTGTGGTCTGAGAAGATACAAGGTAAAATTTCAATTCTTTTGATTTTGCTGAGGTTTGTTTTGTGTTTTAGGATATGATCAATTTTGGGGAATGTTCCATGGGGCGATGAGAAGAATGTATATTCTTTATCTTTGGGATGGAATGTTCTGTATGTGTTTATCAAGCACAGTTGCTCAAGGGTCTCATTTAAATCCCTTATATCTTGGTTTATTTTCTGTTTAGTGGATCTATCCAGCTTTGCAGAGGAGTGTTAAAGTCCCCTGTTATTATGGTGTTATAGGATGTCATATTGCTCAGACTGAGTAAGGTCTGTTTCAAGAATCTGGAAGTATTTAAGTTGGGTGTATAAATATTTAGAATTGAAACATCTTCTTGTTATATTTTTCCCTTGACCAATATAAAGTGACTGTCTTTGTCTATTTTGACTTTAGTTGCTTTAAATCACATGTATCTGAAAATAAAATTGCAACTCCTCTTTTCTTCTGAATTCCATTTGCCTAAAAAATTGTCTTCCAACCCTTAACTCTGTGTATTAATTTGTCTTTTGAAGCTAGGTGTGTTTCCTGCAGACAGTAAATGGATGGTTTGTGTTTTTTAATCCAGTCAGCCAATCTATGCCTCTTTTGTGGGGAATTCAAGCCATTAACATTTATTGAGATAATTGAAAAGTGTGGTAGTGTTCTATTCATCTTATTTTGTGAGAGTCCATTGCTTAGTTTTATCTTTTGCATCAGTGTGGAAGTTAGGTTCTGTCCTTTAATTTCTGAGTTCTTACTTTGCTGTTGGTCCATTGTGATGGTCATTGTGTAGAAAAGGTTGAAGTATT
>CAUYRH010012126.1:0-10194 GCA_963574655.1 Perodicticus potto | reverse complement strand
TGATTAAAAGGCCATGAAGGCTATGTTAAATAGTTCAATGAAAATATTTCAGATTGTATATGAAGTCTGCACATTGTGCCCCATGATTGCACCAATGTACACAATTATGATTTAATAAAAATTAAAAAAAAAAAAAAGAATATGGAGAAAGGGGCAAGGGAGGGGAAAGGAGGGGGGAGGCTGGGGTAGAGGGAGGGTAATTGGTGGGTCCACACCTACAGTGCATCTTGAAAGGTATAGGCGAAAGTTACTAAATGCAGAATACAAATGTCTTCATACAATAACTAGGAAAATGCCACGAAGGCTATATTAAACAGTTTGATGAAAATATTTCAGATTGTATGTGAAACCAGCACATTGTACCCCTTGATTTCTCTAATGTACACAGCTATGATTTAATAATTTAAAAAAAAAAAGAAAAAGAAAACAGGGTAGCTTCCTGGAACACAACACATGCTGTTGCCTGGGGGAGGAGAAAGGCCCCTCAGATACTTTCCTCGCACCCCACTGGGCTTCAGTGGGATCTACGTGAGCAGCAAGGGGCTGCCAAGGTAAAGCAGGGAGGGAGACAAGGGGCAAACACGGAGTAGATATAGACAGAGGGGAACAGAAGCCATGGAGGGGAGGGGAACTGGTTTCAACCAAGTTACTAATACATGTGGCATTCACTTCTAGAGCCCAACATATTTCTGGCACATTAAAGGGCATCGTTATATGTTCCAGAAATGTAATTTTTTTCCCAGGTAAAGGGTGATCACCAGCTCATCCAGAGCTGAGTGGAAACTCTTCTCACATAGCCCACCTGCCACCTGTGGGAGTGGACATGGATTACTCCACCTGCCCAGCATCCCATCCCCTGGGACAGCAGCCTTGTTTCCCTTTAGTGAGCCACCCACGTGGTTTGGGAAAGGCTGCACTTAACCTTGTTCTAGGGTTGGGCCCCAATGCTGCCAGGATAGTAAAAATGCCATATTCCCCCAGCCAGTGTGATTATTTCAGAGAAGAAACGTGAGCCAGGTTGGGCCACATGAGCCCTCCCCAGGGCTGTGGCAGGGCCACTTGGGAAAAACACATTCTTTTTTTGGTTGGGTTTGCTAAGTGAGAGGATGAACATGCTGGAAGGCATCCTCTTCCCTTGAACAAAGTGCCTGAGAATGGAGCCAACACAGAGAGAAGCCAAACAGAGATGGGGAACATTGGAAAACTACAGCCAGCTGTGCCAGAAACCTGTTGCCATCCTGGACTGTTTATCTTCAGTGGCCTTTAAATACCCTGTTTTGCTTAATCCAGTTTGAGTTGGGCAGGTATCACTTGCAATTCTATGAATCCTGATATTTCACTTTTCCACTATTAAATCCTGATGGGGCAGGGATGGGGCAGAAAAGGAGGGCTCCTGGGAATAGCTTTCAGGCCTCCAATCCTCTCTGATCCTTACCATCAAGTGTCTCGGAGCCTCCCTTGTTCCAACAATATCAGGACTTGAGGAAGTCTTCTGAAACAGTCTTCTGACTACACATGCATTTGTGATTAAACTATCTTAGATGAGTCTCTTTGCTACTTTTTTTTTCAATTAAAAAAATTGAATCCCCCCCCACCCCAAAGAGGACTGTCTCTAAGACCATCAGAGCTGGGCATTGTGAACTGTGTTTGAATATAGAGATTACACGCTGACCTGGTAGCCAAGGTGCTTATGCAGAGAAAAATCCTAGCAGATTAAGCCAGTATGAAGAATAGGCACAATTCCTATAAATTTTCATTCACATAAGGTGTTGAGTTAGGCAGGGCATGTGGTTAAGAAAAACATTCTCTTGTTTGGTGTTTTGAAATGTGTCTTAAGGGAGAGGAGGAACAGTCTGAAATATGCCCTCTGAAAGGTGCAGTCGTTCTCAGGGAAGGAGCCAGCAGGGTGGCCAACTAACACTAAGCAAGTCATCCAAAAAGTCTCTGCTGACTCTTTGTCCTAATAGCACCAACGGTTTCCTGGAGCCCCTCAGAACATGTGGTGAGCGAGCAGGGTGTGTTCTATTTTATTTTGTTTCCTTAATTAAAACAAATTCAGACCTCAGAAGAACACATGGTGCACTCTCACTGGCTCAGACACAATGGACTTGGAGGACTCAAACATTTTTCCACAGCTCACATGTCATTCTGAATCCTCCTTCCTTGAGAAGGAAGTGTCCATCCAGGAGGATCTGTAGGGTCCTGTAGTGAGCATGTGGCCTCAAAAAGGACTTTGACTTTGGCCAGAGCAACAACTGGCATCCTGTTTTGTAAGGAGGGGACTGACCAGGTGAACCTACAGAGGGTCTTTCCCTCTTCTTTCAAGACCTTGTGTCTCCAGTGAAACTTCTTGGTCCCCATACTACCCACCCAGGAGAAAAGCCACTGTGTCTGCACCAGAAAGAAATAGCCCAATCCACACTCAGACTCCCTGGGCCATTCACCCATGCAATGAGAAATATACTCAACACTGGAAAACTCCCTTGATTCCAGAGACAAACTCTTACTCACCTACTATGTGTACTCTGCTCTAGACCATGGAGCTTTTAAGCCAAATGTGTACAAATGAAGTCCAGTTAACTGATTGGCTAGTCTTAACCACACTTCCAATTCAACATATGAAATATTTCATTAGTTAACTGAAATTCTTCAGTTATATCCAGAGTTTTGACATTACGTATAATGATTTTGATTCATTTTACCTTCACCACATTTTGTTAGACTTTCTACCTATTCTAACAACTGTATGTAATTTAAGCTGGTTTGAAACAGTCTAATTGTGCTTGCTGTTTAGACTTTCTGATGAAAAATTTTCTCTGATTTTGCCAACAATAAACTACATTAAATGGGTGTAGAAGGCAGAGGAATAGTATAGTTTATTTAATAATCACTGTAGAAGACCAGTGGTTATACGGCAAAAAAAAAAGATTTGGCTTCTTATTCTACACCATATGCCAAAATAAGTTCCCACAGATACAAGAGGAAAACTATCATGTGTGAAATTACCTGGTTGGGAGCCAGGGAAGGTGCTTTGAAAGTATAAAAACTTTACAATAAAAAATTGATAAATGTGACCAATTAAAATGTTAATGTCTATAAATTGGAAGTAATTTATGCTCAAAATTAAGAGGTAAATCACAAACTGGAAAAAATATTTGTAAGAAAGAATTAAAAACATGTAACAAGAAAAAGTGAGCAGGTCTAAATGTAAAAACCTTTTACAAATCATTAAGGTAAACACCATTCAAGAAAATGAGGTAAAAGAGGTAAATAGTCAATGCAAAGAGATGAAATAAAAGTTGCCGACAAATATATGAGAGAAAAGTTTCAACATCATTTATAATTACAACGCAGCAAACAGAAACAACAATGAGATGCTTTTATGCTATAAAACAGGCCCTCTCATATATGGTGGTGAGCATTATAACTAGTACATGTTTTCTAGATGTTAATTTGACAAATGTTTTAAATGGCCTTACAATGTGAATACACCTGACCCAGCAGTATTATGGAGATTGAACACCTGCTTATTAAGGACATCACTGAGCAGGGATGAGGTTAAGCAGTCACAGGGCCTGCTGGTCAGGTAAGCACTATGCCTCATGCCCTGCAGGACAAAACTGCTGCCCCAACACAAGCATCCTCAAACCCAGTTGGAATTAGACTATTTGAGATCCGGCTTATAGAAGTCTGGAAGAGCACTGGAGACCTTCTGCCTTACCCCTCTCATTTGATACAAGAACAAGGCATGTGGGGTGTGACAAAGCACCTGCCTGGTAACTTGCAGTGGCTTCATAACAGAGCGAGGCCTCCTGTTCCAGCCTCCTAAACCCTTACCCAGGCTTCTACCACTATTTTACCTTGTGTGTTCCATTCCACCTGTTTGGCCTTCTGAATGATGTACTTTGTGGTTTATCATCTGATTTTCGTTGAGAGCCAGCTATGGCCAAGCATAGTGGCTAAATTCTGTAATCCTATCACTTTGGGGAGGCCAAGGTGGGAGGATCACATCAGGCCAGAGGTTGAAGACCAGCCTGGGCAACATGGCAAGACCCCTACAAAAAATAAGAAAAATTAGCCAGGCATGGTGATGTGTACCTATACTCAGGAGTCTGAGGCAAGAGATTTACTTGAGCCCAGGAGTTTGAGGCTATAATGACGTATGAGTATACCATTGTACAACAATCTGGGTGATAGAGTGAGACCTTATCTCCAAAAAAGAAAGAAAATAAAGAAAAAATAGCCACTCAGTTAGATCCGTTATAATGACCTGTCATATCCATGGCTGGGTTTTGACCCCAGTCATTTCTGGTGCAACATAATGGGTGGAGTCCTGACCAGCAGTGGTCTGGAGGTGCCACTACAGAGCAGTGTGCACTTAGGGAGTTTTCCTCACTCTAGTAACTGGTTTCTACCTGCATGAAATAAGAAGTTAAAAGTAACAAAGTAACGTTCTAAATACAGACCAAAATTGTTTTCACATAGTAAATGAGAAAATATCATGAATGTTATATCAATCAGGTTGATAAAAATATCTCCGATTGTATGTGAAGCCCGCACACTGTACTCCATGACTGAATTATTGTACACAGCTATGACTCAATAAAAAAATAATTTTAAAAAAAGGCTAAAAAAAGAAAAGAAAAAGAAATAACAAAATTCTATTGCCTTTTAAGTATAGAAAAAATGTGCTGTGAAAAAAGAATTGTGATGCCAAATAATCAATGGCAAAGGTGCTGAAAGTTATGAGTAACTTTCCTGTGGTTTTAGAAGCATGAGGTGGTGTATTAACAGTTAATGTATGATTGTGCAGGGGTGTCTTTCTCCCTAAACTGAGAGTTATTTTAAATAAGTCTCCTTTATTGAAGTACAATGCACACATGTAGCTATCACTGCAAATATACTACATATGCAATCATCCTTCTGTCTGTGAGAGACTGTTCCAAGACCACCCTCAGATACCAGAATCCACCTTGCAAAATAGCCTAGTGTTTGCACATAACCGATAAACATCTTCTCAAATAATTTAAATCGTCTCTACATTACTTCTAATACCTGATGCATGTAAATGCTATGTAAATACTTGTTTTAGGGGGGGTTTGTATTATGTTTTACTGCTATATTGTTATTTATTGGGTTATTTAATGTTTTTAATCCCAGTTGATTGGATCTGTGGGCCTGCTCCATCTCTGCCCTAATCACTAACTAACAAGTCGCCTGTCACCACGCATTCCCGTTTCATATAAAGTGGATATACAGCATGAGGCCATTGCTTCTGGTCTCATTTGCTTGGCATAATGTTTTTTGGAGTTAGGGCCACATCATTGAATATTAAGAATTTATCTTTTGCCATTACATGGTATTTATTTGTGTAGATGTACCCAGTCACTGACTCTTGGGCACTTTGTTTTCCATTGTAAAGTTGCTCTGACAGATTCGGTGTCCTGCAGATATTTTTTCATTTTGGTCAATCATTAAGGATGGAAGTGCTGAGTCATTTGCGAAGTATATATTTAACTCTATGAGTAACTGTAGAAATGTTTTACAAAGGGCTACACAATTTCGCGTTCCCATCAGCCACACTTGAGTTTCGAGGTTCTTCACAGCCTGGCCCCTGCCACCGGCACTGTCTTCATCTTAGCTGTTTCAGTGGGTGTCTAATGGCGCCTTATGTGGTTTAAATTTGTGTTTCTATGGAAACTAATGAGCTTCAGCATGTCTTCATGACTTACACATCTATGACTTTAGTAAGATACCCAACTTTTTCACTCATTTTAATTGGGTTTAGTTTCATATTATTATATTGTAAAATGTAAGTCTTTCTCCGTTACACGGATGGAGAAGGTTTTCTGCTAGCCCCTGGCTTCTCTCTTCATTTTATTAATGGTAACTTTTGAAGAACAGATGTTTTAAATTTTTGGTAAAGTAACATTGATCAACTTGTTTTATTTGTGCTTTTTATATTTTTATTTTTATTTTATTTATTTATTTATTTATTTTGGAGACAGAGTTTCACCATGTCAGAGCACTATGGTGTCACAGCTCACAGCAACCTCACACTCCTGGGCTCAAGCAATTCTCTTGCCTCAGCCTCCCAAGTAGCTGGGACTACAGGAAACCACCACAAAGCCTGGATTATTTTTTAGTTGCAGTTGTCATTGTTGTTTGGCAGGCCTGAGCTGGGTTCAAACCCCGCTAGCCCTGGTATATGTGGCCGGTGCCATAACCACTGTGCTACAAGCACCAAGTCTGTTTGTGCTTTTTATGTTCTAAGAAATTTTTGTTTTCTCCAATGTCACAAATCAGTTTTTCTATGTTTTTTTTAGTAATTTACACATTAGTTTTTATACCGCGTTTTCCATTTTGAGATAACTTGTACATTGGGCTGAACAAAAGAATTTTGTTTTCCAAAATTAATTTTCTTATCCAGATGGATAGCTAGTTTTCTGTCACCATTTGTTGAAAATTCCAGAAATTCTCCTTTGAATTACTTTGAGCTTTTGTAAAAAATCGATTGACCATATGTACACATGGGTCTACTTTTTAGAATCTCTATTCTGTTCTAATGAATTTATTGTCTGTTCGTAAGCCAATACCACATTTGTGGTGAAGACAACGTATAATAAGTAAATCTTCATGTTCAGTCATGTAATTTTTCTAACATTACTCCTCTTTTATAATATCTTTCTGGGAGTTCCCAGATCCTTTGACTTTACGTGTGTATTTGAGAATTAGGTTGGTCAATATTCATTATTATAAAAATCATGGGGATTTTAACTCAGATTGTGCAGGTTCTATACATCAATTTAAACAATATTGAGTCTTTCAACTTATAAACATAATATAATTTCTCCATTTATTTATCTTATCTTTCAAAACTGCTTTTTATCTTTAAGAGACCTTGTTTTTATCCATGTTTTAACAGACTTTATTCTTTAGAGTAGTTTAGGATCATAGTCAAATTGATATCACCTGATTACAGATATTACCTTACATATTCTTTATCAAGTTAAGGAAATAGTTTACCCATAATTTATCAAATTTATTCCTAAGTACTCGAAGTTTTTGATGTTACTGTAAGCATTATTTAATTTCAATTTTCATGTTTTTCGGCATGTAGTAATATAATTAACTATTTATGTATTAATCTTATACCATATAGCATTGTTAAATTCTCTTACTAACTTCAAGTAGCAATTTTGTGGATTCCTTATGAATTTTTAGGTTTCCAAATATATCAATAGAAAGATTTATTTCCAATGTTAGTGTATTTCATTTTTCTGACTGACTCTCTCTCTGAGGCTTTTAGTATAATGTTGAAGCTATAGTGATTTTTCCTGATCTTAGGTGGAAAGATTTCAGGGTTGCATCAGTAAGTATAATCATAGATGCACATGGTTTTTTTTTCTTTTTTCGTTTTGAGACAGAATCTCACTCTGTTGCCCTCAGTAGGCTGCCATGGCATCAGAGCTCACAGCAACCTCAAACTCCTGGGCTCAAGAGATCCTTCTGCCTCAGCCCCCCGAGTAGCTGGGAGCACAGCCACCCTCCATAACACCTGAGTAGTTTTCTGTTTTTTGTAGAAAAAGATGGGCTCTCAGTCTTACCCAGGCCAGTCTCAAATTCCTGAGTTTAAAGAATCCACCCTCCTTGCCCTCCCAGATACTGGGATTATAGATGTAAGCCATCACGCCTGACCTGATGTAGAAACTGTCCATGGGGCTGAGGAAGTTTCCATCTATTCCTAGTTTTTGGTGATTTTAGTTATTAATTGCTATGGAATTTTGTCAAATGCTTTTTCTTCATTTATTATGAAAATCATGAGGTTTTTCTCTTTTATTCTATTGATACTGTAATTACAAAGATTGCTTATCAAATGGTAAATTAGCGTGGCATCACTGCAATAAACCCCAACATGATGTATTATTTATTCTAAAGTTTTTGAATTTGATTGTCTAAAATTTTATTAAATATTTTTTATATTGATATTTATGAAGTTTACTGGTCAGTAGTTTTTTCAAAAAGTCTTCAGTTTTGGTACAGTTTTACTAGTTGAATTATCTGCTTTTGAAGTTTGTGAGAAAAGTTTTAATTACAAATTTGATTTCTTTAAGAGAAATAAGACATAAGACTATTTAAATTGTCCATTTCTTTTCAAGTCAATTTTGGCAAAGTTTTACAAAAGGTTTGCTATTTCATTGAGTTTATTAAATTTATTGCCATAAAGTTGTTCACACTATTCCCTTATTACACTTTTAGTAAATGTAATGATGTACATTTTTCAGTCCTTATATTTAGCAATCTAGTCTCCTCTTCTTTTCTCTTTGATTATTCTAACTAAAAATGTATCAATTCTTTAAAATAGTTATCAAGATTTTTTAAATCCCACTTTTGCTTTAATTTTTGTTATAACATATCATTTTTCTGGGTTTTTTTATTTTACTGATTTTTGCTTTTATCTATGTGATGCCTTTTATTTTGTTGACTTGTTTAGTTCACTTTTTAAATTTTTATTTCTAAGTTGAAAGTTTAGATAATTGCTTTTGAAATTTTATTCATTTCTTTATAGAAAATCTTAAAGCTATAATTTTTATTGTAATGGTTATGCTATCTGTAACCCACCAATTTTGATACACACTATATTTCCACATATTTCAAAGTATTTTCTAATTTCTATTATAATTTATTTATGGCTAGTGTAAATAGAAGTGACTTCTTGCTTTTATACAAATATTTGAGGATTTTCCAAATACTTTTTCTTAGGTATCTCTAATTTAATTTTATGGTAAACAGATGGCATACTCTGTTTCAGCCCTTAAAAATTTATTAAAACTTTTTTAAAGCCTAAACTATGGTATATTTTAGTGAATGTTTTTTTTTTTTTTCTTAGCAGTTAAGTTTTTTATTTCTTTTTTTTCCTCTTTTTAAAAATTAAATCATAGCTGTGTATGTTAATGCAATCGTGGGGTGCAGTGTGCTGGTTTTATATACAATTTGAAATATTTTCATCAAACAGGTTAACATAGCCTTCACGGCATTTTCTTAGTTGTCATGTTAAGGCATTTGTATTCTACATGTAGTAAATTTCACATGTACCCTTGTAAGATGCACCATAGGTGTGGTCCCACCAATTACTCTCCCTCCACCCACCCTCCTCCTTCCACACCCCTCCCTATCCTATTTCCCCTTATTCTTGTGCTAATTAGGTTATAGACTTGGTTTCATAGTAGGGCTGAGTACATTGGATACTTTTTCTTCTATTCTTGAGATACTTTGCTAAGAAGATACTTTGCTAAGCTCCATCCATGTAAACATCAAAGAGGTAAAGTCTCCATCTTTTTTAAGGCTGCATAATATTCCATGGTGTACATATACCACCATTTATTAATCCATTTGTGGTCGATGGGCACTTGGGCTTCCTCCATGACTTAGCAATTATGAATTGGGCTGCAATAAACATTCTGGTACAAATATCTTTGTTATAACGTGATTTTTGGTTTTCTGGATATATTCCTAGTAGAGGAATTGTAGGATCTAATGGCAGGTCTATTTTTAGATCCCTAAGTAGTCTCCAAACATCTTCCCAAAAGGAACATATTAGTTTGCATTCCCACCAGTAGTGTAGAAGTGTTATCTTTTCTCCACATCCACACCAACATCTCAGGTTTTGGGATTTTGTGGTGTAGGCTAATCTTACTGAGTTAGAAGATATCTCAAAGTAGTTTTGATTTGCATTTCTCTGATGATTAAGGATGATGAGCATTTTTTCATATGTCTGTAGGCCATACACCTGTCTTCGTCCCTTGCCCACCCTGAAATGGAATCACTTGTTCTTTTCTTGCTAATACATTTGAGTTATCTGTGGATTCTGGTTATTAAACCTTTGTTGGAGACATAACCTGCAAATATCTTCTCCCATTCTGAGGTCTGTCTGCTTGCTTTACTTACTGTGTTCTTGGCTGTGCATAAGCTTTTTAATTTGAACAGATCCCAGTAGTGTATTTTTGATGCTGCTTCAATTGCCCCAGGGTGTCATCCTCAAAAAAATTTTCTCCCAGGCCAATTTCTTCAAGTGTTTTCCCTGCACTTTCTTCTAGTATTTTTATAGTTTCATGTCTTAAGTTTAAATCTTTAATCCAGTGAGAGTCTATCTTAGTTAATGGTGAAAGGTGTGGGTCCTGTTTCACTCTTTTA
>CAUYRH010012125.1:0-28119 GCA_963574655.1 Perodicticus potto | reverse complement strand
GCAACCAAAAAATGGCCGGGCGTTGTGGTGGGCGCCTGTGATCCCAGCTACTTGGGAGGCGGAGGCAAGAGACTCACTTGAGCCCAGGAATTGGAGGTTGCTGTGAGCTGTGATGCCATGGCACTCTATCCAGGGTGACAGCTTGAGGCTCTGTCTCAAAAATAATAATAATAATAATGATAATTTACTGAGGGAGAACATTTTCATTTTTTAATCTTTTTACAAAAAAGAAAAATATCAGAATAATATGATGAAGGCCTTTATTCCAACTTACGAAAAAGTTTCTCAAAACGAGTTACATGTATATAGGCTGCCTATTGAATTAGTTTTAATTTTTATTTCTTTCTAGCCTGAGAAAAACCAGATTGACATTGAAGAGGCCTTTGAATGTCTGTGGATTATTGTACTTTTTCTATCGATGCAACATAGGGTATTAAACTTTGTTGACTTCTCCATTCCACCTAGGAGGAAAGGGAATAGAGATCACAAGAAATCAATGAACGGAGACTGCTGCTCGGAGTGGATGTGCTTGATTAGATAATCACTTAACCTTGACCTCTTTCAGTCACTTTCTTCCAGCTTATTTTGTTCATCCCAAACTCATCCTTAATCATGTTACCTTTCCTCTTTTTTCTTTTTTTTTTTTTTAAAGACATGTTTTTATTTAAGGAATATTTAAAATAGGTTCCGTGAGCAATGCTTTGCATGTATGAGTAGCAGCCCCTGCGTATGTGTGGTATTATACATTAGAGCTGCCATTTCTCCTGGGCAGACAACTGCCCGCATCTTTATTCTAAAGTGCAAGTCTTTCTTAAACCAAAGTAGAAACCATTGGAGTCTCTTACTCTTTGCAATGTATTTCTCTTTAACAAGAATAAATTACTTTAACAAGGTTTTGTAAGCCTCAGGAGCTGACGAGTCACTACATTTTTTCTGGTCGCTTCCCAGTAACTATCAGTCTGTGGAACAAATTAAGCAATGAAGATGAGCAACAATAAAAGAGGCCAACCAGGCAAGTAAATGAACAAAGGACAAAAGCATATTAGATATGATATTAAATATACTAGACATATTTCCCTTTATATCAGTTATTTTCTTAAATAGCAGATATAGCTGTAATCATACCAGAATGATGGAGAAAAATAACAAATAGCCTAGAAGGGAGGTATCTTATTAAAAGCATCCCATTTCTTTTGAAATTTGCTCAAAGAAAATTAGTGTTTTAATTATGATTTTGCGGATATAAATTTAAACAACAAATTAGCTAACCAAAAATAAAAGGAAGATTTAATACTTTGAGTTAGGGGGGTTTCTTTTTTGAGGCATAGTGAACTTCAGTTGAGATGGTTCTTTAGAAAGCTGCTGCTAGGGCAGCGCCTATGGTTCAGTGAGTAGGACGCTGGCCCCATATACCAAAGGTGGCAGGTTCAAACCTGATCCTGGCCAAAAATGCAGCAAAAAAAAAGAAAGCTGATGAAATCTAATGATAAAACCCTGATTAAAGGACAGTTAAAAGCAGATCCAATAACAATTATGAAGACTGGATACAAAAATGGCATTTTAAAAACCAACAAAACTATCTTTGGCATTTAAGATTAGATTGTCATGTAGCAATCTGTGGAGTTCTGTGATATTTATAAAGTCAGCCACCAAAAGCTAGAAAATATTTAGTAACAATTAGACAGCTTACAATGAAAATCTATTTTGTTTTTGTTTAAACAGAGAAGGAGAAATTCAGGACCAAATTGGCTAAAAGTGGAAAGGGATCAGAATAAGCAATAAGCACAGACATCTAAGGACTATAAACAATCTGTCAAGGGAAGGAGATAAAAATTACAGCAAAGAATCCAATTAAGAACGGAAAAAAGAAAAATGGAAATTAGCAGCAATTACAGAGAAATATATGTGTGCAATAAATATATATATGAAATAGACACATTTTTATTTAATCAAACAATTTACACCTTGCTGTAATCTGCCTTTTTTTCCTGCTTGCTTTTTTTTTTGTATATAGTTCTGATTATACATACAGTAGAACCTTCATAGTTGACCATCTCCCTACATTGACCGCCTCGTTAAGTTGACCTAATTTTCAAAGACTGGACGTACAGCACATGTTTCAATGTAACAGGCCACTTTCCTTATGTTGACCAGTTTGTTACAGTCCCTTGCATGGTCAACTTACAAAAATTATACTGGAATCAATTTTATGGTAAAAAAAATTGAAAAATTCAGTGATTAGAGGTGGGACACGATTATAAGAGGGACTTTACCTAATAAATGCAATCACTGTAACCTAATTCTTTGTGCCCTCAATGAATCCCAAATAATAAACAAAAGATCATGAACAGAGTCAAAAGAAAAAATACATAAATATGCGTTATTAGAAGAACAAAGAAATAAAAAAACTCTCAAAGTTAAAATGCAAAGAAAACCACTTAAATATTTTAATGAAAATGATAGATAGGGTTTATTAACACTTTCTTTTTGCCAGGCATGGGCTTATTGGACTACATGGATTATCTGATTTTAAAGATACATTGCTTTTTATTTATCTTTACGATTTCCCTTAAAATCTTGTGCAGTAAACCTCATTTTTTTAATATGCAATTCTTATAAAAGTTCCAAGTAGCAGAAATTCTTATTATCTCACTAAAAATTTGGAGATGTTTGAGTCAGCTATCAATTAGTGACAGAACTAGTGTTCCAGCCCAGATACATATTACTCTTTAACTTGACTTTAAACCACTTTGCAATGCTGCCTTTTATTTCCATGCACAGGTAAATACATAAATTAGATCATCCCATAAATAGTGGTTCTCAATCTCCATAATGCTGCAGCCCTTTAACACAGTTCCTGTGGGTCACTATAGGAACTGCTGTTGAGAACCGCTGCTATAGATTGATTTACTAATCATTTCCCAATATTATATTGTGGCTGTTATCCATAGTATTCAATATCTTTGAAACATCATTGTATGGACATGATACATAGGCAGATGTGTTATAATTTGTCTATTCATTCAGCTGTCTTAGACTAGACAGCAACTTCCAATTCTTTACTATTATTAATAACGCTGGAGTGATATTTTTGTGCATATTATTATTAATGCTGGAGCGATATTTTTGTGCATAGATATTTTAATCATATTTTGAATTTTCTTAGGGTAGATTACTACAATTTTATTCAGTCACAGATTATGAATTTTTGTTAGGGTCTATAATTGACAAATTTTAAAAAGTTGTACTAATTTACAAACCCACTTGTAGACTTTGAGATTGCTTGAGTTACTGCTTCTTCTCCACCATGACATATTATAATTTTACTTGAATGATGTGAATTATACAAATTTGCATATAATCACAAATAAAGTTGAACTTCTTCTACAAATGGATGTGGATTATTTCCATATCTTCTACTGTTAAATGTTTACAACTTTTGTTTTCTACCATAGAATTAACTACATTCTCATAAATTTATAAGGATATTTTATAAAATACATTAACCAGTACTCTGATATGTTTGTTTTAGATCATTTATCCCAATATATGTCAGTCTTTCTATTCTACTGTAACAATTATTCAATTATTTTAATAAAATCTAGTATTTCCTAAAATCATGAATTCTTCTAATATTTTTGTGCATTAAGAGCAATTTCCTAACTCAGCATAACTTCAATAATGGATTAAGTTTTCCACTATTTCTTCAGATTTTATTTTTATATTAAATTTTTTATATGAAATAACTTTGGTTTTGATGAGTGTGCAATTCAATTTTTTTTTGTTAATAAACACCTTTCCGAATACCACCTAATAAATCTTTCATTTTAATCCATTTTTCATGTCTTCTGTTAATATTTTATTAATATGAGTTATTTCATTGACTGTTTTGTCAAATTTAGAAATAAATTATCTTTTATTTATCTTCCTTTGTACCTTAAAATCTTAGGAAGTAAACCTCATGGTTTTCAAGATAATTTCATTTAAATTAAGTGAAATTTTTGTTAGTATCTCTAATTAGATAAATTTTAAAAGCTTGTTGTTAATAAACATCATTAAGAATTTTGTTAGCATTGTGTTTGACCTACATGCTAATCAGAAAAGAGATGGGGAAACCCAGCTTTTTTTTTTCTTTTTTGAGGCAGAATCTCACTCTGTGGCCCTGTGTCCAGTGCATGGCATTGTCATGACTCACAGCAACCTCAAACTCTTGGGCTCATGTAATCCTCTTGCCTCAGTTTTTCTATATTTAATAGAGATGGGGTCTCATTCTTGCTCGGGCTGGTCTCGAACTCCTGATCTCAATCAGTCCATCCACCTCAGCCTCCCAGGGTGCTAGAATTACAGGTGTGTGCTTCCGCACTGGGCTTCTTTATGCAATATTTCATCTTGCCACTTCAGAAGCATATTTCCTTCTTTTGCAAAAGCATATTAACATTGATCTTGAGATTCTCTCACATTACTAAATATTATTTAGATGTAAGTAATGCATTGGAAATTACTATGTTATATTCTGATATAGCAAGGATCCTTATTATATATATAGTATAAGTTAACAATGCTTATGGCCGTATTTTCGTAATGTTGCTCGTGTCTATATTGAAACATTGCAAATGAGGAGAAAGAATAAAACACAATATCTTGAGTCATTAAATAGTCAATAGATACTATACTAGTTTGCTTGGGTTTCCAAATCAATGTGTCGCATACTGGGTGACATAAATAATAGATATTTATTTTCTCACAGTTTTATTTTTATTTATTTCAGAGTAATTTGAGGGCACAAATGATTAGGTTACATTGTTTGCATTTGTTAGGTTTAGGTCAAGTTTTAGCTGAGCCCCTGACGCGGCACATGTGCTGAATACCCTTACGTCTCACATCATGTCCATTAATTGAGAGTTTACACATCCTCTTCCCTTCTCCGCTCTCTCTTTTCCCTCCTCCCCTCTTCCCCTAACTTAGCGATCTGAGGCTAAGGACCGGTTTCTTTGGAGACTTCTTTTCTTGGCTTATCAATGGCCATCCTCTCCCTGTGTCTTCACATGGTCCCATCTCAGAGCCTGCCTGTGTCGTAATCGACTCTTCTCACAAGAACACCACTCACATTAAATTAGGACCCAACTAAATGATACCATTGAACTTAATGCCTTATTTAAAGGCTCACAATCTTCAAACGCAGTCACGTTCTGAGATGCTGTGGGGTAGGGTTTCAACATATGAATTTTGGGGGGATACAACTAATCACACATCAGGTGTGATTGTATATTTTATAAAAATTAATAAAAATGTGAAAGTTATTTTGGAAATTACATATTAGGATAGACCCTGAGGATACTGCAGGTTTAGTTCCAACTAAAGGAGTAAACCAAATATTGTAATAAAGCAAGTCACACAAATATTTTGTGCATATGAAAGTTACATTTACACTATCCTACAACCTATGAAGTGTCCAATGGCATTATGTCCAAGAATTATATATACCTAATTTAAAAATTTTTGATAAAAATGCTAATGATCATCTCTGAGCCTTCAAGGCATCATTGCTTTTGCTGGAAAGGATCTTTCCTCAATGTTAATGGCTAATGACTGATCAGAGCAGTAGTTGCTGAAGGCTGGGGCGGGGGTCAATGTAGCAATTTCTTAAAATGAGACAACTAAGTTCTTTTTGTGTTGTTTGTTTGTTTGTTTCACACAGAGTTTTGTTATGTCACCCTTGGTGGAGTGCCGTGGCATCATAGCTCACAGCAACCTCAAATTCTTGGGCTTACGCAATTCTCTTGCCACAGCCTCCCAACTAGCTGGGACAATAGGTGTCCGCCACAATGACCGGATATTTTGTTGTTGTTGTCATTGTTGTTTAGCAGGCCCAGGCCAGGTTCAAACCCAACAGCCCGTGCATGTGGCTGGCACCCTAACCACTGAGTAACGGGCACCGAGCCAACTAAGTTTACATAATATTTTAAATTATTTGTTGTCATATCAAAATTTACACTGTTATTTTTTTGCTCACATATAGGAAGTAGTTACTGATATGTTCTAGTTTTATCATGAGATTGCTGTTATTCAGTCACATCTTCAGCCTCCTAATCCTAGTTCTCCTGCAATTTATATACCTGCAGGGACTTCCTGCATTGAAGTCTTTAACTCCTGAAAGTTATCCATTATCCAGGAAGGGTGAAGTCAACTTGTTTCAAACTTCTGTTAATGTTGATATCACACACATTCTGAATGATATCTAGAATGTTGAATCCTTTCTAGAAAGTTTTTAATTTACTTCAACTAGATCCATCAGCGATATCATTATCTATGGCCACCATGGCTTTATGAAATGTATTTCTTAAGTAATAACACTTGAAAGTTGAAATTAGTCCTTGATCTATGGTTAGCAGAATGGATGCTGTGTTAACAGGCATGGAAACAGCATTGATCTCCATTAAATCTCTGTATGTCTCCATCAGAGGGCTCGGGTAATCAGGTGCAATGTCAATGAGTAGGACAATCTTTATTGTTTTTATTTTTTTCTAAATAGCACGTCTCAATATTTGGGCTTAAAATATTCAGTAAACCATGCTATAAACAGATGTGATATCAACCAGGCTTTCATCTTCCATTTACAGAGTACAGGCAAAGTAGATTTAGCATAATCTTAAAGGTCTAGGATTTCCAGATGGTAGATATATGAGCTTTGGCTTCAACCTGAAGTCAGCTGCATTAACCCCTCACATGAGAATCAACTCATTCTTTGAAGCTTTGAGAGCAGGCATTGACTTCTCTATAGTTATGAAAGTTTTAGAAGGCATCTTTTCCCAATCAAAGCCTGTCTTGTCTCCGTTGATGTGGCCACCATCATTAATAATCCCACCTAGATCTTCTGGATAACTTGCTGCAGCTCCTATACCGCCACTTACTGCTTCGCTTTTATGTTACAAAGATTTCTTCTGTCCTTAAACATCACAAACCCCACTTACTAGCTTCCAACATTTTTTCCTGCAGCTTACTCACCTCTTTCACCACTCATACAATTAAAGTAAGTTAGAGCTTTATTTGAGGGGAGGGTTTGGCTTAAGTGAATGTTAGGGATAATGCGATCTTCCATTCAGACCACTAAAACCTTCTCCGTGTCAGCAATAAAGCTGTTTCACTTTCTTATCATTCATGTGCTCATTGGAGCAGCGCATTTAATTTCCTTCAAGGACTTTTTCTTTGTGTTCGCACTTGGCTAATGTTTGGCACAAGAGGCCTAGCTTTCAACCCATCTTGGCCGTCCAGTATTAAAAGATTACCATTTTTTCTGCGCAGAAAGTGACCTCCACAGCCTATCAGATATCATCTTTGTTCCTCATCTTTCTCAGTGACGTTACTTTTTCCCACGGTTCCCAGAAATTTCATCAGTAATTTTTGAGTCTAGAAGCCTGGTAGATATTCCATATTTTAGAATCTAGATCTCCAGAGTACTGATCCATCTGTGCACCATGTTTACTCATATACATTTACATATGCTTTAAGAATATCTAATGAAATCTGACTAATAGTTAATTAAGCTATTATATTTATTTTTGCAATAATTACCATTGCTATTCTATTATTGAAGTTCTATTATAGGACACTGTAAACATTGGTTCAATATTCTAGGATGTTGAACATTCTTACAACTATTTGAGTTGGATTCAAGAATTTTGCATTGTCAATGTAAGATTATTTTTCTGTTTGAGGAAAATGGGATTTTTATTTGGATTAATATTTAAATTGCTTTTCTTCCTCTGTGCATGTCCTGAGTAAGTGTGTGATCAAGGCAAACCCTCCTGAATGTACTTTCCATTTGGATTAATATCGAAATTGCTTTTCATCCTCCACACATGTTCTGAATGAATGCGAGATCAAGCAAATCCTTTTGGATTTTTTTCTTTTTACTGCTTAGGATATAATATCCTTAATTTTGCCCTTATTTTTTATTTCAGCAAATATTTGTGGAAAAGCTACTATCTCTTCTACACCGTAATACATCTGGCCCTAAAATAATAAACATAACTCAGATTCTCTGGATAATTAGGAGATAGACAATAAGTAAATAGGCAATTAAAAAAAGAAGAAAGATGAAACATAAGCTAGCGAGCAGGACGTGGTGTTGAATCCATGTTACACTTTAAAAACGTATTTATGCATAAATGACAATTAATAGCCGAAAAAAGCTACACATATGTTCCTTGCTTCCCACATGAATTAAAAATTATGTTTGGTTTAAAACTTCAATTTGTTAAACACATTTCCTACTGTTCCTCTTAGGCTTGTTTTCTACCCATTACTTTTGAGAAAAGGAGAAATAAAAAGAACAGAAGTCCCTAATGCTGAGATTTCATGTCCTGTGTTAGCTACTGACACGAGTAAGGAAGTCGAGATTCCCTATAATGTTAGAAATTGGAAAATAAACATTAAAAGATCAAAAATACATCTGTTGTGATTTTGCTGCAGCTGTGGAAATCTGTGGCCCGCTTCTCCACTTACAAGGAGCAGAACTGAGTGATGGTGTATTCTGCCACTACACTGGGTCCCCACAAAGTCACAATGATGCCGTCCTTCACAGGGGCTGACTGGTGGGTGGCCACGATGGGAGTGCAGCTTCGTGGGTCTAATAGGATATCATAAACTGGGTAATTCACAAACAACGGAGATTTATTTCTCCCCGTTATGGAAGCAGGAAATCCAAATAAAGGGCTAGGGATCCTGTAAAGCTCACGTTCGGGTTTATAGAAGGGCTCTTCCTCGCTGTGTCCTCACAGGGTGGAAAGCAGGAGGGTTCTCTCCAGAGTGTCTTTATGATGACACAAAGCCCACACGTGACGTCTCCACCCCCTTGACTGAATCATCTTTCAAAGAGCCCACCTCCTAACGCTATCGGTTTGGGGTTAGGATTTGAGCATTTTCATTTTGGCAGGAACACAAACATTCAGATCACAGCAGAGAGCGAAGGACAGAAAAATGTGAACATCAGTTTATGTGTGGGGCCTGATTTCCAATGTTTAGTTGTCACCTTGTAGCTGTGTCCTCACACAATAACGGGAGAACGCTAGTCTCTTAGACCTCTTATGGCCGTATTACCATATATGAAGTGTCTGCCCCATGACCTAATCACCTCCCAAAGACTCTGTCCTGGAGATCAGTTCTAACCACAGGAATCTGGGGGGACAAAAACATTCATTCTATAGCAGGCACAGTGTGAAGATGCTGCCACACCGAGTTAGTTATCACTTTCTCAGAACTATTCGGCAGGGAAAAATTCTTTGGACTCAGTACCCCTTCTTTTCTTCTCCTTCTTGGGTTCCAAGTTCCATCTTGGTTTGAAGGACCTCCCCTCCTCCTCCAGCTCCCTGACTTTTATCCTTCACAGGTGAATTACAAATAAATGTTTTTCATATCTAATCCCATCTTGTTATCTGCTTCTCAGAGAACCCTAATGTACATAGTTTGAAATAAATAGATAAATTTGAAGAGATTCAATTCTAATTAACTCTTTTTTTTTTTTTTATTAAATCACAGCTGCGTACATTAGTGCAATCAAGGGGTACAATGTGCTGGTTTCATATACAATCTGAAATGTTTTTATCACACTTTTTAACATAGCCTTCATGGCATTTTCTTTCTTTCTTTTTTTTTTTTTTCTCTTTTCTTCCAGTGGTGAGACAGAATTTATTTACAGAAAAGAATACAGAAAACACTAAAGCTCCTGGTAGAGAGAGAGAACTCAAATGGGGAGAGAAAAGCTCTCTCCGTTTCTCTCCCGGTCTTTCCCCATCTCCCCCTTTAGGCCTTTAGTCTCAGGGTATATATAGGAGTATGGGTTCCTTGGCCAGGAAACGAATGAACATAGTCCCTTCACAACTAGAGAAAATTGCAAGGGGTGCAGTGCTGGCACTATGAGTTTTAGGGACACACCATAGAAGCTTCTTCCCTTATTTCCTTAGGGGCAAAAAGCCATATCCTGAGGTTCAGGGACTGGGGTTCTCAGCTCATATTGTCATCATTGAACTTCAGTAGGCATCTCTCCTGCACTGGAGTGTTCCTGTTCACAGAGTGGCACCTGGGCTAACACATCTTTTGTCTTTTATTTTTTCTAGACTATTTATTAACTTAAGAACTCCAACATAGATCCTTAAAATAGACAAAGACCAATTACTGAATGGGGGGTGGGGGGCAGGGGACCCAAAGGAAATACAGTAACCACAGTCTTTTCTTTAATCTCCTTTCCCTGTTCTCTAGGTAACAATTTCTTACATTCCGAACAGTCTTCCTGGACATGCTATTAGTGACCCTCAGACAAACCATGTGCCCCAGCCTGACCCTTTAACATGCACTCGACCGTCTTCTCTGGCTCCCACGCTCCCTGTGGCAGAGCAGGGAGAATCTTATCTGGCTGCTCCCGCCAGGCTGTCACAGCAGAGTGAGCTTATCCACGGCCTCCATGGCTTTATCTTGCTTAAGAAGATAGATATGGCAGAGCTAGAAATCAAAACATTTCTCTGTCCAGACCTGGCTGGCCAAGACTCAATTATCTCTGACCTATTGGACACATTACATAGTTTTTCATATCATAGAAATAATTGCCAGCCCATAATCTTACAAAATGTTTGCATTACAGAATATCTTCTCATTTTTGAAATGAGAAAATTCTCCCTCCTCTGCTCTCCAGAGATAAGCATGACTCCTGGTTTCTGGTTCTCGTTCTTCTCAGGGTTGCCATCATAGCATAAGATATTTATGCTTCTATTATTGATTTACCTAATTTTAACAGAAAGTATTGTTCATCAAATGTTACAGATGGGGGAATTTATTGAATTCTACAACCTCATACTTCCCTTCTCCCATCCATTTCTTGATTTTTGTTAAGCTAGTTTTATTTTGTCCCTAGGAGTTATCGTTGAGATATTAAATAACATACTTAAAATTAGTCTAAACATAAAATATACTTAGAGTAAGAATTTTAAGATTAGTATTTACTCTTAGTTATGAATAGTATCTGTTAACTTCTTTCTATGGAAGATGAGGAATTCAATGTGTTAACCCTTCCTTCCCCCCCAAATCCCAACTGATGGTGTTATTCCTTTTTCAGGTCAAGATGACAACTACCATATTCCACTCCAAAACACACCTTCTACCTGAAATATTTACCTTAATAAGACTCTGGTTTATCTTTTTCAATGTAAGGGATGGGGATATTCAAAACTGGTCTGTAAAGGCAGATCCCCTCAAATTAGCTGACATCTTCTCTCTTCTTTTCTTCAACACCTGGACCTCCACCTCAACTGTGCAATACCAAATAAAATTTCTGAATCTATCTTCTAACGCCATAGAAAGCTAAAACTCGGATAAGCCATTTTTACAGCTGTACTAGAGAAAAGGCCTTTGCCAGCCCTTAGGTATTCTCAAAAAGTCACCAATCAACACTGTCCCTCTGCCCTGCTGCATCACCACATAGGGTCATGGTCTGGGGCCCCTTGTCAAGCCAGTGGAGAACTATAATAAAAGACCCAGACAAGTTCCCAGGCTGGGGAGGAGGGACAGAGACCAAGGAGGTGAGGCTTCAGCATCAATGCTTGATAGTGACGCATCTTAACAATGAAGCCCCTAGAGGCTTGGCTAGGTCCTCCTATCACCTTAGAGCAGGGACACGGAGCAAATAGACATTTGGGGTCTCTAGTTTTTGGCTCTGCATTGGTAGAACTCCATGGGAAAGTCTGGGATGATGACAAAAGATTCTGTCCACAAATCCAATAAATGACTTCCTTTCTAGAAAAGAATGGTGAAACGTGTCATCATCCAGGATTTACAAATGTCGGGGTACACTGGGGTAAACTAATGCAAGCTTCCACTTCAGCACATGAAAATGATAAATAAAAATAAGTTTAAAAATTAAGTATGTGGTTGGGCTTGCAAGAAAGGAAGAAAACTCCATCCACGTCTGAAGTAATATTGGAACTGAGGCCAGAATAGCGGCATTCTCTAACTGCAGCAGTCCTGAAAGAGAGCAGAGTGAGGACGGGGCCGAGATCAGAGCCAGAGGCTCCATCAGCACAGACGCAGACAGGAGAGGAGCCCTAGGACGTGAGTTCTGGGAGCACTATGCTATGCTCTTCAGTAAAAAGAAACTACAACATAACTCATTTGCAGGGGCAGTAACCTCAGCACAACATGACTATACAAACCTCCACCCCGTGGCCCACGCAGCAGGCAAGCAAGTCTGTCTCCACTTGGAGCTGTGGCTGGGAGAAGGCTCCCAGGAGAAAGCAAAAAACTTCAGGGCCGTGTTGCACAAGAGTGGAGTGTCCAAAAATACACTCTTCTCGTGATGCAGGAGGACATCTATATAGAAATTGGTCCTGGGCCACGATACTCAAACAGATGCCTCTTGTAGAAGCCCAAGTTCATGCTGCTCAGCGGTGACCCTACGGCCACATGGCCAGGATTCCCACTGAAGGGGCAAAGAAGTGAAGCTTCAGCATCAACATCTGGGAATGGAGCATCTAGTTCCGGGATAGATGCGCTCACCATAACACACGATGCACCACGTGGGGAAACAGAGTGAGAGCGAGCCCCCAAACCTGTGAAATGCCAACATAACCATTATGGGGTACAAGAAATTGGGAGCGTTGCCTCGTTCACACCCTATTTCTCTAAGCATGGCTGTCCCCAAACCATCCCAGGAGAAAAGTCAGAAAGCAGAAAGGGGCCAGACGCCTTGTGACCCACTGGTTGGACAGATGAGGATTCAGAATCCCAGCACGTGGCTCACGGCTGTGGGAGGTCCTGACCGCACAGGAGCAGAGCTCAGGCTTCTGAGACCACAGATCAGCTCTTAATGGTTTAAAATTGGAGGTGGGGTGGCAGTGAGGGGGGTACAACTGGGGCTCCAAGAGAACCGGGGAATCGCAGGACCCATGTCCTGAGCTTCAGACTCCACATTAAAGAGCCTCCGCATTAAGAACCCGTGCGGTGGAGGGATTCTGAAGGGCTGGCTGGAGCCCACTTCCTAAGGTCAGAAGCCACACTCCATTGATGGGCTCACCGCCAAGCTGCCTGACCCTCCGTCCCCAGCTTTCCGGCTCCTGCGATGCGTAGATGTGCGTCTTCCACGTTACATATTCTGAGTCTCTGCTAAAAGGAGGAATGAGAGGGACCCTGAGGCACCTGTTTTTGCTGAGAACCAAAGTGGAGCACCTGGTGGTGTTCTGGCTGCGTTTGCCTCGGTTCCATTCAGCCCATCCTCCTTGCTTTTTGAGTTATCTTTAAATTAAAAGTATCCCCTAAATCAATGTTGAGTGTACATTCAAATCATGTGTAAGGCCCTAAAGCACCGATTGCTGGACTCCACCCCTGGAATCTCTAATTTGGCAGGTCTGGGTGGGGCCTGAGCATGAACTTCTGGTAAGTTGGGGCCTGGAGGTGGCCTCGATGCCACTGGGCCATGACCACATTTTGAGAACTGCTGGACCAAGTAGTACTTCTCAAACTTGGGCAGGCGAAGTAGGTTTGAGGGGAAGCCCAACGCTCTACATTTCCTAGCACGCCCAAATGCTGGTGATGCTGCTGCTCCAGGGACCGTATTTTGAATGGCAATGCTTGAAATGCTATTTTCCTGTCATTCTCCTTCTTGTGACCTGTACCTATCATAGCTAGATGTGGGAGAGAGGAAGGAGCCACTGTGACCCTTCTTGAGGGCTCTTTTCCTTCCAGAGAAGCTGTCCACACCTCCCTGCTGTCACTTAGAATAATGGTGAGCCATTCAGGGAAGGCAGCCCTGAGCCCATCACATCAGTCCAGGAAGCCAAGGGGATGGGTGGAGTGAACCAATTGCTACTCTTGGCCTCTGGCTGGGAGATACTGAGAGAAAGTGTAGATTGAGAGATGGCGAGCTGAGACCTGGGATGGCAGGAATGGTCTGGGGACAGGGTCCAAGATGGCTCAGGTGTATCTTACTATGAGGCTGGTACAGAACATCCTAAGCACTCCCTGATTAATGAGAGAGAGACAAAAAGAGAGGAAAGGGAGGGAGGAAGGGAGAGAGGGAGAGGAGAAAGAAAGAAAAAAGGAAGCAAAGGAAAGGAAGAAAGAAGGAAGGGAGAGAGGGAGGGACAGAAAAGAAGGAAGGAAGGGAAGGGAAGGAAAGGAAGAAAAAGAAAGTTCTAAAATTGGCCCTTCTTCTCTTGGGAAAGTCAGACTCTTTCCCATCCTCCACTCTCCGAGGAAGGCTGGGTGGACACATTACCTTCTGTGATGGATGACTTTTCCCTGGCGTTTCACTGTAAGCCAGTGTTCTCAGCCTTGGCCCAGCCCCAGACTGTCTGGGAGCCGGGACAGCTCTGTCTGACAGGGCGGGCACCAGGAACCAGCTCCTCTGGTGGGTTCCCAGCACCAGCTCCGGCTTTCTAATTATAACAGTCTCTTGCTTTCAGGGTGTGCACACACTTCTCGGAGCACTTGGTTCGCTCACTCGTCCCTCTCAGCAACAAGTATTTACTGGGTCCCTGCGGTGTGCACAGCTCCTGAGGAAGGAGCTAGGGACCTAAAAAGGCCATTCAACTATAAGAAGAGGCCATTCTTGGTACTGCTCTGGTACTCAGATGCCCTGGTACTTGGCTGCCCTGGTACTCGGCTACCCTGATGCTCGGCTGCCCTGGTACTTGAATGCCCTTATGCTCGGCTGCACTGGTACTCGGCTGCCCTAGTACTTGGATGCCCTGGTGCTCAGCTGCCCTGGTGCTCAGCTGCCCTGGTACTCGGCTGCCCTGGTACTCGGCAGCCCTGGTACTCAGCTGCCCTGGTACTCAGATGCTCTGGTGCTCAGCTGCCCTGGTGCTCGGATGCCCTGGTGCTCGGCTGCCCTGGTACTCTGCTGCCCTGGTGCTCGAATGCCCTGGTACTCAGCTGCCCTGGTGCTTGGCTGCCCTGGTTCTTAGATGCCCTAGTGTTCAGCTGCCCTGGTACTTGGCTGCTCTGGTACTCAAATGCTCTGGTGCTCAGCTGCCCTGGTGCTCGGTTGCCCTGGTACTCGGCTGCCCTGGTGTTCAGATGCTCTGGTGCTCAGCTGCCCTGGTGCCCAGCTGCCCTGATACTCGACTGCCCTGGTGCTCGGCTGCCCTGGTACTCAGCTACCCTGGTACTCAGATGCTCTGGTGCTCAACTGCCCTATTACTCACTTACCCTAGTACTTGGCTGCCCTGGTGCTCAGATGCCCTGGTGCTCAGATGCCCTGGTACTCGGCTACCCTGGTGCTTGGATGGCCTGGTGCTCAGATGCACTGGTGCTCTGCTGCCCTGGTACTTGGCTGCCCTGATACTTGGTTGCCCTGGTACTCTGATGCTCTGATACTTGGCTGCCCTGGTACTCAGCTGCCCTGGTACTTGGATGCCCTGGTGCTCGGCTGCCCTGGTACTCTGATGCCCTGGTACTCAGATGTCCTTGTACTTGGCTGCCCTGGGCCTTAGCTGCCCTGATACTCCAATACCCTGGTACTTGGCTGCCCTAGTGCTCAGCTGCCCTGGTACTCTGATGTCCTGGTGCTCAGCTGCCCTGGCACTCGGCTGCCCTGCTACTAAGGCTGTCCTGGTGCTCGGCTTCCCTGGTGCTCAGATGCCCTGGTGTTCGGCTGCCCTGCTGCTTGGCTGCCCTCATGCTCAGCTGCCCTGGTACTCGGATGTCCCGCTATATTCTTTCCTCTTGACATCTGTACACGTAGGGAGGCCTGAGTGAGGTGCCTTTTCTTTCCCTCAGAGGAGCACCCCAGTCACAGGACACCAACAGGGAGCCTGAGAGCCAGCACTGCAAAGCAGGCTCCTCCCATCAGGGAGCTGGTTCAGGTCCTGGGGGGCTTCCCCTGCTCTGAGTCCTCAGCAAGAGCAAACACACATAAAAGGAGCTCTCAGGTCTGAAATGAAACAAAATACAAACGGTTCAGATTCACAGGGACACTGTGGGCAGGACTGCCAAGTGCAGGGTAATTCTCCCTGCACCATGCTCAGGGTGGCTAGAAGAGTGCCCATCCAGGAAGAACCAGTGAGATGGCTTCGGGTTTGTGTCCAGCCCTGTGACCTTAGCTTTCCTGACTGCCAATGGCATCAATATGCCACCACTGGGGTCCCCCACACTGCAGGTACTATTTTCTCCTAGCAGAAAAAAGACCCAGAAGCTCAGTTTCTGACCCAAGAGCAGAAGGACACCCCAGCTGACACTGATACAACAGCTTGCTGAGAGATCTGCTGTGTGGACTCCACAGTCAGGGGAGCAGAGCAGCTATTCTTATAGGATCTGTGCTGACCTTGGCGGGTCAGTGTCACCATGGGCTGCATCTTCTGAGATTCTCACCTGAGTCTGAGTGGGGCCTAGGCCTCCCAGCAGGCTCTGATCTGCAGTCAGAAGAGACTGTAGGGTGGTGGTGAGTGGTGTGGAGGCAGCTCTCCTGTCACCAGCCCCTTCCTCCAGCCCTACTTTCAGCATAGTATGGAATTTTCAAATAATCTGAATATAATCCTTGTGTCCACTGCCAAGATTTAACAGATGTGTTTGCACCTAGACACATTTGTTCTAGGTACTTTTGTTACAGGCAGCTCTATGGCCTCCCTGAAGGCCCCATCTCACTCTGGGCCCTTCCTTCCAAGAGAAAATCTCTCTCTTGAAGTCAGAACCCACCCTTCTCAGGCATGGGTTCTACTTTTCTACAAATGCATGTGCCTGTTTAAAAAGTTTGCATGGACAATACTGTAGGGCATCTTGCATTTTCCACCCAACATTATGACTTGAAAGTATATCAACATTGATTTGTACATAGCTTGTTTTTGCCATAACTGCTGTGGGAGAGATTGCCAAGCCCAGGGCTTGCTGCACTGGCTGGGGTCTGGGTTAGAAGCTTGCCTCACTGCCCTGGAACTTTCTCCGAGGGTTTGAATTAGGAGCCTGGATAAGGCGCTAATGGACTCCCGGTTTCCAGGGCTGGGTTGGAGTTGGCCCACAGCCAGGGCTGCCCAGTGGGGCAGGTAGGGAGAGTATCTCACCCTGCCGCTGTCCTGGGAAACTGAATTCCCTACAGGGCAATGAGAAAACCGTGGGCCTTCTTGTTTGCTTTCCACAACCTTGAGAAAGATGCCACCACCTAGATCAGTGGGAGCTGACAGCAGATGACCCTTGTTCCTATTGTTATGAAATTTTCATCACCTGTTCATTTTTCTGGAGAGCAAGGATCAGACTTGCAGAGCCCCCTGTTAACTCCAGCAACCCTTTAGAAGGGACAATGATCAATCAAAGAAAGGCCTTGAGTTCGTAACTTACCCACAGATCGCAGCATCTTGGGGCAGAGGAAACCTAACATGTCTATTATACCTGATTTAACTCAGGTTTCCCATCTCTGGATCACCTTCCCCCCAGTAAAGCTGTGAATGCCCTGAGGCAGGGACCTCAGCTCTTCACTATAATTCCTCAGCTTATGTATTTATTGAATGTGTGTCCTTTGCAAAGCACATATTGGCATATTTCTGGGGTGGAGGTGGCAAGGACTACAAATACTAGTAAAGACCCAGCCTCTCCCTGCTCACCCCAGGACTGCCCACACCCTGTACTCACACTCTGATAGCAGGCAGACTTTGATGACTTATAAGAGAATCTTACAGGGTCAAGGGTGGGAACACAGGCACTCCAGAGGGATGTGACTTAGGGGATCCAGAGAGTTTCTTAGAGAAAGTGAGCTGAGCCAGGTATAGCACAACGTAACCTGTAGGGTTTAAATCCACTCATTTCCTGGAGGAGACTTACTCTTCGCTACACCAAGTAGAATGGCCCTTGACCTTTGCAGGGGGGACTTCAGGGGGAACACGGTGGCCAGGAACACAAATGAGAGTGCATGGCCTTCATTAGAGATTTCTGAGAAGCACTTTTCTAAGAAACGCCACTGTTATGAGCAAGGAGGAAGGAAAATGAAAGAGTCATCACCAGTCCCAGAGGGTAGAAACCCATACTCACTCTTTACCTTGACAGAGGCTGAGTGTGCTCCCCTCTGTGTGAGGAGGGCAGCAGAGGCAGCATCCTCAGAAGTAGGACCCAGCATGAACCACAACTGCTGCCATGTTGCAGGTCACAGAACAGCCCCAGACCCCACTGTTCACAGCCTGGATGGAGTGTGAGAAGCTGAGGGATTCACGCAACACGCTCAACCAGACACCCTCTCTGAGGTCAGCATGTGGCAAGTTCATGGGAAAAACTTGTTCCAGGACTGGGGCAAGGGGTCTTCTGCTTTTCCCTAGGAGTACCCCATTAAAATGGAAGATTTGTGGGTACTTGAAATCTTGGTAATAATGACAGTATTTTACAATTTACCTTGTACTTTTTCCAATGTGAACTCATTAGGTTTACAAAAAAATCCATGCAATTGCTATCATTTTTTTATAGAAACTGATGAATGGAAATAAATCATCCACAGCCAGCTCACTGATAAGCTAGGGCTACAATCCCAGTCTTCCGATTCCCAATCCAGTGGGATCTCTGGAATTTCCACTAAGCCATCCCATCTCACTTGCACAGGCTACGTAATACACAACATGGATTGCAGTGAGGTCAGAAGGAACAGACTTGGGGTCTGACATGCGTGTCTCCTTAGCTAGTAAAATAGCCCTCCAATAATTATGCAAAGGGGTGAGGAAGAGGACATACGGAACGCCTCCAAGCGTAGAGAAACAACACCTCATTAGGTTGTATTTTCACAAACAGAATAACAGAGCTCTAAAAGAATCGTGTGACAATGAACGGCTCCAGTGTTCTTGGAAGGAAAGCTAAGTCTGAGGATATTAGGAGGAGGAACTGAAATTGCCTCATTTTGAAGAAATGCCTGGGGCTGCCACATCATTAAACCTAAATCTAAACCAAGTCACACCTTCTTTAAACTTTGTCCCCTAGCCTGTCATACACTCTGATCATCCTTGGTCTCAACTGTTGATGTTGGCCAGCGTCCTGGAAGCCACACGTCTCTAGTGAAGCATATTCTGATCCATGTGGGCGTGTTTTAGGGGGATTGGGGTGCCCTTTCTTTTAATGGTATCTGTTTCTATCTTAAAATCTTTCCCTAAGTAGGAGGGTAACTTCATTTATGTTCTTACTGTTGCCACCTTCTTGACTTCAGGGAATAAAGAAAATGATAGCATTTGCATTTGAACTGCTTTAATGTCCTAAAACTGATCCAAAGACCCACAAGCCCTTTGTGGATTGTAGAATTAAAGCACAAAGGGAATCCCAGGCGGCTCTGTCCATCTTCTGCTTTCTGCACCTTCCTCTGCTCCTTGCTGAAGGGTGTAGCACACACTAAGTGCACAGCTAAGTAAGCATCTTGCTCCCGGGTCATCTGCGGCTCCATCTGCCCTTCCCCCGGGTGCCCCAGCCCACCCTCAAGGGATCTGATGCATGAGCTCACAGGAGGGGAGCTCAAGGGAAGCGGGCTGAGAAGGCAGCGCCTCAGAGGTGTCACTGGACGTTGTCACTGGGGTGAGGCAAAGCTGAGCACAGGCCACAAGGGGATGCAGCCGCTCTGCCCTACGAGTCATCGAGGCTCTTGGGGAAAGCAAGTCAGCCTGATGGCGCAGACTTCTAAACCGGAAGAGGGAGGTGCCAGGAAAGGAGGCGGGACTACAGCACGGTCGTCCCGCACATGGACTGGAGAGCGTCCTCAGACAGCCTCACACTCCTCATTCCCAGAATGAAGTCTTGGGAGTATATGGCTGGGGGGTGGGGGTGGGGTTAGGAGACACATAGAATGAACCAGAAACCTGAACTCTGGCTATAAGGACAGCCTCCCGGGACTGTAAATATTTCCAGACACTAAGAGCGAAGTCCCCTCCACAGTGTCCCCCAGTCCCCCAGGGTGGTCACACTAGGAAATACTGCCATCTGGTGGAAGCTCTGGCGCGTCCCCCTTTTCCAGGCCTGTGCCAGCCTTGGCCTTGTTCCATAATGGATCACAGCTGTATGCCTCTATGAAGCTGTGGCTGCTCCCGGGATGCACCCTTCCCTGTGACCTGTCCCTGCACTTCCTGTTCTGTAAGACCTGGCTGGTCATCTCGCTGTCTGTCAGTCTCCTGGTGTGAGCTCCAGTTCTCACACATGCCAGAAGTCACTCTGTATCCCTATGTCCCCTCCACTTGTCTGGAACATGCATTAGCATTTAGGAGATGCTCAACCCACACTTGTTGATTGACATCTAGCTTATGAGGTTGGATGCTCAAGTTCATAAACTCATACTAGAAAAAAAGTGCTGCATACTTCAATGCTGAATATAACTATGGTCACCTTCAAGGTACTCCCTTTAGGAAGCTACACACCAAAGCCAGAGTCTAGAGTACCCTTCAAAACCCTTTTTCTAGGATGAGTTCACAGCTTAATTGTCAGGCATCATGTGACAACAGTGCTGGTGTCTGTTCCAGAAATAGAGTTCCCAAATTGCTCTGAAGGGCAGACTAGGTGCTGACATCATTGCATAGCTTCCCAAGGGGAGTACCTTGAAGTGACCGTAGTGATATTCAGCAATGAGGTACATGGCACCTTTTCTAGGATGAGTTCATGAACTTCATTGTCCTGGTCCATATATCTGTCTAGTGATAACAAGCCTGTTTCTCGATTTGGGTATCTTAATGTGTAACTCTGGCTGCACCCAGTTCTTGGAAGAACAAGAGACCCCTTGAATTACATTTTTAAAGATGAGATCTCCAGGCAGATCAATGGAGTTGGGGCTCTCTTTTGGACCCGTGTGAGCTGGACACAGCAAATGCAGGGCTTTTATGCCTTCACATCTGTGAGTCAGTCCAAGGTCATGGGGACAGGGGAATGGAGAACACAAACCTGTGATACCCTAAGGGATACCCGGGGCGGGGCGATGAAATGATCTCGAGTCCTAAATCTGAGTTCTGATTCCATTCACTGACAGCTGTCTGTGAGTCAGTCCCTGAGTCTCCATTCCTTCATTGGTGCATCGTAATTAATAATCCAAAATGAGCTTAGCCAGCTCAACCCCAGCATGTATCCCCAGTCACAGAGGAAGAACTTAATAAACACTTGCGGAAAGAAACAAAAAATACCACCTTAGTGAAACTGTGGGGAGTTAAATGAGACAACACAAAAACTCAGTGTGCTAACTGGCAATGCACGCCGATTCTGATTGTTAGCATCTGGGGGAGGGTTTGCGGCAGGGATGGTGGGGTTCTCAGCATCCACTCTCCTCTTCTTGTCCTCCATAAAACAAGGGTTCTGGGGTTCTACTTATCCTTTTCCTCCCCATCCCCAGGCCCTCCCCCTCTTCTTTTCCCTCTCTCTTCTCTCTGCCTCGCCCTCTCATTCCTTCCTGTTTGGGTGATTGTCTAAGCTAAGCATGGGCACCTCTGACAGCAGAGCCCACAGGTAACATGAACCATGTTCCATCCTCAGTACCTGCTTTTCTTGCAGCTCAATGCCAGCATGTTTGTGCTCTCAGAAGCTGATCACAGTGGAACAATCCTCTCCAACAACAAAATACATGATGTCTGCCCTCTGCCTTTCCCTTTTGTAAGTAGGTCACTGCTGCCAGAAGCTCTCAAGGCCCTGATTCTGATGCCTCCTCCAGCCAAGTGCAGCAGGGGCCTCTCCAGAGCCTTCTCTCTCTGCTCCGAGTGCCCAGGGCCACTTGGAGCAGGCTGCGGTTGGGCTGTGAGCAGACATTTAATATTCAGGAGCACCCCATGTTGAGTGCAGGATAACCCCTATTGACAAGGGGAAAAGCCCATTCCTATAGTCACTGAACTGGTAAGTGAGTGGACTGGCACTAGAACCCGGTCACCTGATTTCCACCTGGGATTTCTGCTGCTAGGTGACAGTTGGTGCGACACCAAGCACCCCCCTCAATCTCTCAAATCACAGAGAGGATAACTGAGGCATAAAAACCCAGCATAAAGTTGGTGAGTCAGTCAAAGAGCCAATTTCTGCCCACACCTAGCCCCAGTGCTTCCCATGCATGCTTCCTCACTCTCAGTGTTAAACTCAGTAAAATCAAACTCCTTCCCCTGGTGCACTTGGCCTTGCCCCACCCATATCAGCTCCTGTCTCCAGCCTGCTCTGCGGCCTCGTGCTGGGATTTGGTACCTGCCAGGTGGTCTCTGCTCAGGGATTACAGAGCGTTGAGCCCTGTGGGCTACGGGCCTCAGCTAGAATTCTTCTTCCCCACTTGAAGCCAGTGCTCCTGGGGAAACTCAGGAGAGGCAGAGGTGCCCGGTGGGCTTTAGATTTAGGGAGCTAAATGTCTGCCTCGACTCTCACTGCAGGCCTCTAACCTCTCTCAGCTTCTATCTCTTGTGTATAATACAGAGATAATAACAGCAGTCACCTTCAGGTGGTATTCTAGGGATTCAATGAAATATGTCTATGTATTATTACTGCCATTAGCTGACCTATGGAGGTTGCTTATAGGTTTAACTTTAATAAATGTATGTGAAAATGGGAAGCACAGAATCTGAAAAGTAAGAACATTCATTCCTTTCTTGCTCACCCATCCTCCCAGCCCTCCCCCTTCTCCGTGGAGTCCTGTTATAATTTCTAGATAGCAAAGTTGATGATAGTCCTCTGTACGCCTGGCACCTTTCACAGTGCTGGGTACTTAGCAGATGCTCTACCAATGTCTGATTGAAAACAGAGAAAAGAAAAACAAGCAAAAGAAACAGAAAGAAGAAAATGATTTAACAATGTTAAAATGTTGTTTACCTGCCTGATAGATTAAAAAGGGCTCAAATAATAACATTATCATCACAATCCATGAGCAACACCACATAAATGCACTATAAAAACACAAATCCTCTGTCCCCAGCTTCCCTAAGGATCTAGATTAGGAGAATCAGATCTCTTGCCCCATTGGCTCTATTTCCTGGATTTCAAATGCAGCCCTTGGCCTCCCTGCCCCCCAACCTATAGGAAGGAGGGGCTCCCCTCCACTGAGGCCTGGCAGCTGCCCCTGCAGGCCATTCTCTACAACTGCATTCCCATATTTGCCTGAGATAAGGCTCTGAGGATGGAAGAGGGTGGCCAGAAAAGTCCCTTTACAGGTCAGCGGTCAGCTCATTCAGAAGATAAGGCCACTGCCTTATCCCTTCACACCTGCCACAGCCAGCTGGAGGTGCCTAAACACCACCACCAAAATAGTACCCTCTTGGGAAGTGTCAGTTCACACCCTCATCACCACTGCCTGGGTCTTTCTTCCTTCCCACAGACACAACAAGTCAAGACAATAAGAACAGAAGAAATAACTCAGGTTAGAAAAATACCCAACAGTGTATGAGACTATTTTTTTTTTTTGACAGATTCTCACTTTGTCACCCTGGGTAGAATGCCATGGCATCTTGGCTCACAGAAACCTCAAACTATTGGCATCAAAAGATCCTCTTGCCTCAGCCTCTAAAGTAGCTGGGACTACAGGTGCCCACAGTGACGCCTAGCAAGTTTTTCTATTTTTAGTAGAGACCTGGGTCTTGCTCTTGCTCAGGCTGATCTCAAACTCCTGAGCTCAAGCAATCCACCTGCCTTGGCCTCCCAGAGTGCTGGGATTACAGGTAGAGCCACAGAGTTGGGCTATATGAAGCCTCCTCTTAGCAGAAATGTCTTCATTGGGCTTCCCCACCTCTGTCTAAGATAGGAACAGCAGGAAACAAGAGGGATCCTTTAGCCTCCCTTTGGGGTAAGCATCTAAAACGAAGAGAGATCAACAATCTGCTCAAGAAAACTACAGAGACAGGATCTGAGTACAGATTTTTTTCTTCCTCTAAAGTCACATGACTTCTGTAATAGCAATGAGAATACAGTGAATTTCTATAGTTCATTTCCTTTGAAAGACCTCAGAAATTTTAATTCTTAGGCCAGGCGTGGTGGCTCACACCTATAATCCTCGCACTCTGGGAGGCTGAGGCAGATGGATTGTTTGAGCTCGTGAGCTCGAACCAACCTGAGCAAGAGCAAGACCCTGTCTCTACTAAAAATAGAAAAACTAGCCAAGCATTGTGGTACATGCAGGCAGTCCAGCTACTCCGGAGGCTGAAGTGACAGGATCTCTGGAGTCCAAGAGTTTGAGGTTGCTGTGAGCAATGATGCCATGGTGCTCTACCCAGGAAAACAGAGTGAGACTCTGTCTCAAGAAAAAAAAGAAAGAAATTTCATTTCTTAATTTTTTTCATGTTCATAATATGTCTGATTTGAGGGCAAAGCCATATCTCAGATTTTACAGACAAAGAAAACTAATATAAAAAATGGGATTTGATTAACTGAAGGCTCTTGGACAACACAAACAGCACAAAGAGAGGCCTTGTTGGTATTTTGCCTTCCTGATATTCCAACTATCATGGCACCTTTCTCTGGGATTTTATAGTGGGGTTTACAACGTAATGTGCACAAATCTCACTGTCTCACCCCCAATGTTTGGGTGCTGAGCACTTAACGTTTACTTCAATAGGTGATTTATTTTTTGAAACAATGTGAGAACTACCCATTTGAAAGTCTTAATCCTCTCTGCCACTGTTCAAACAGGTAATTGTCAAAGAGCAAATGAACAGCTCTGGAATGATTTGAAGAACAAATATCAGCACAAACTTCCTATAACTCACCAGGAATGTTCTCCATATTAAAAGTCTCTATCAAATGTCTTGATTATTATTATTTGTCCCACTATAGCTATCGTCTACGGAACACCAGAACAAAATGCTTTACTAAGCATTTTGCTCATGTTATCTCATTGGTCCTCACAACAATCTCATCAGTCAGCTATTTTTTAATCACCATTTTCCAGATAAAGAAACAAAGCTTATAGATGTTAAGTAGCCTGTCCAGTCTAACCTAGTTCATAAATGTCAGGGCAAGGATCAAAGCCAGATACACCATAGGACTGTAGCATTGAACTCCCAGCTGACTGTCTTAGGAAGGTTTTCTGGGTCTATCCTACCCAAATTTAATAAGCATTTTCAACAATGACTTATGATCCATCTATGGATACTTTATGTGAAAACCACTTTTTCTAGGTAACATAAAGCAAACTAAGATGCTCAAGCCATGAAGCTGAGCCAAAGATGCTTATGGACTGACAGAGGACGTGTGGCATGCACATGAATGACCATGATAGTGGTGTGTAGTTAAAATATCTTGGGAGGTCAGGTGAAGAAGATACCCCTTCCAGTTGGGAAATTCAATGTGGGGCTCATAAACACAGGATAATATGGATGGGAAAGAGTCACCTGAGCTGAGAAGGATTAATTACACATCAATAAAGAAAAGCTAAAGAATGCATCCAGCTCTGCAAGGTCTCACTGCAGCCAGTCTTCTCCTTGAAAATCGTGCAGGATGCTGCTGACCAGTGGCAAGAGATGGGCGCTCTGAAATCCCCAGTGGAAGTATCAGATAGGCATGGTTTCCTACCCACTCTTGCACTGAAACACATGCTTTCTGCAGTTAACTGGTCAAGCTTTTTCAACAGCTGATATTGCCAACAGCTACCTGTGCTGGGTAGATGGCTTGCAGCGGGGATATATACTGCCCTCAAGGCATGCATAGTCCACCTTCAAGGCCAACCAATGGACAAATTATATCACAAATAATAGACATCTGATCATCGCTGCCAGGTTGGCATTAAAACTTAAATAAATTTTCCTAATACATAAATCTTTCCTAAGTTCTCTTTCAGTATCTAATGGGAGTTCACAACCAGCAAAGGAAAGGAGTTCATTTTCAAAGAAAATGATTTAAAACTTACAATGGGAAAATATGGCACAAAGGCAACTTTCAAATATAATTTAGGTCAGCAACTGAGGTATAGAGTCTTAGCTATATAAGTTTTCTGATAAAAGAACTTCCATGATTATTTTCATAGATCACAAACTAACATTTGTGTAATCCACAAAATAGTAAGAATTATTTATTTTTTTTTAATTTTATGTTGTGCATATTTTATTTTTTTATTTTTTATTTTTATTTATATGTTCCTTTTTAATTGTGAAAATAATGCAAACTCGTTATAAAAAATTTACAACAATGGTGCATATTTGAAGGGGCAGGAGAAAACTTCTAAATACGGATCAAAATTGTTTTCACATAGTAAATGAGAAAATATCATGAATATCAAGAATTATTTAAAGGAAATTAAGCATGGAGAGGATCTGGAGGCAAATGGAAAAAAAGAAGAGAGTGCAAAGATTGGCCAAAAATGGTGGAAAATATGGTAAATGGGGTAAAATATTAACAAAAAAATAACAAACCATATAATCCTCTTAATTGATGCAGAAAAAGCTTTTGATAATATCCAGCATCCATTCATGATCAGAACACTTAAAAAAATGGGTATAACCTATATATACCCCAAGACTAAAAGCCTACAGGGGGAGACGGGGAAAGACCAGGAGAGAAACAGAGAGAGCTTTTCTCTCCCCACTTGAGTTCTCTCTCTCTACCAGGAGCTTTAGTGTTTTCTGTATTCTTTTCTGTAAATAAATTCTGCCTTACCACTGGGGAAAAAAAAAGAAAACAGAAAACAGAAAATGTCATGAATGTCATGAACTGTTAAACAGTTAGATGAAAACATTTCAGATTGTATATGAAACCAGCACATTGTACCCCTTGATTTCACTAATGTACGCAGCTGTGATTTAATAAAAAAGAAAAATTAAAAAATTAAAAAAAAACAAACAACAAAAAAAACAAGAAATTACAACATATAAAAAACAAGTGTAAGGCAAAGTATAAGACAATTATAACTAAATAAAGAAGGTACCCCAAATATATACACATTCTAAGGAAAAACTGTATTAAAATTGTAATACTCATGTCATGTTTCACATCTGTAATTAAAAGAGATATAAGATAGAATATAGAAGATAATGTACGTTATTGGAATATGCTGATTATTACAGTTTTCACACACTGTTTGTTTTTCTTGTGACACTCTGCATTTTAAGGAATTGGCTGAAAACATGGTTTGCTTTCAAAACAAAAATCCTCTGGCAAAGAAACTCACCTTGTACGACACTAACAGCAAAGCTGTTCAGATCGTGGCTTAACAGAAACGTTGACAGGAGGCGCTTGTGGCCCTTCTGAGGACTCGGTCTCCCTGCCTTGTCAGCACCATCACCATGACAACCCTGATTACATGCACTTGTCAGCTAATTGATATTCCACTGGGCTTTAGCATTTACTTCCTTGTACTTCTACCAGAACATCACGAACTACTTTTGCTTGGCATGGCCCAACTCAGGCGGCGTCCTGAATCTTAACCACTGTGAGTGGGTTTTCCCAGGCTAAATGGCTTATTCATCAAACTGGGGACGTATCTTTCACATATGCATGTTTGAATAAAGAATAAAATTGATACTGCCAGGAAAAGTGCTCCTAAAATTCTATAAAATTTATTTATTCAACTTCATGGTACATAAATACTTTCCTACTTTAATCCGCATTAGAAAGTAAAATTATAAAAATCACTACTGGGAGAGCATTCTTTGTCATTGGTGATATCTTTTCATATGATTTTTACAGAAACACTTTCTGTATTACCAATTTTTAAATTGGTACTACAGTTTAATGTGGACTATGTAAAAATTATATTTAATGGTTTCCTTTGAATAAATATTAGTAACTTTTTAAGAGTTTGTGTTCGCAACTTGCTACAAATTATTTTTGCCTGCCTCACTTACCAAGATTTATTAAAGGTCCACTAGATCACAAAGGCCTTGTCTTTTTTAGACACCATTAAAAGTCCAGCTCATGAGACAGTTCAGGATGGCCAGTTGTGGTAGGCTGACAGCCTGCACCATCAAAACGTCCGTATCCTAATTCCAAGACTTAGGAATACGCTGCATTCTACTGCAAAAGGAAATTTTCAGGTCTGATTACATTAAGGATTTAGGGAGTGGGGATTATCCTGGATTATCCTGCTCTACTCATTGCAATTACAAGGGTTTTTTCTGTTTCTTCCAAAGGGTCAGAGAAGAAAGAGGACTGAACGTTTTGCGCTGTTTTTAAAGGTGGATCTGGGATGTGGGGAATGAAGGAGCCTCAGGAAGCTGGACAAGACAGGTGGTGGATTCTCCCTGGAGCTTCCAG
>CAUYRH010012122.1:0-14804 GCA_963574655.1 Perodicticus potto | reverse complement strand
AAAAGTTCAAACGCTTGGGAATCCAAGAGTCCATGTGCATGGGTATGGCTATGTGTGTGCCCAGAAATGCTTAGGAAAGTCCTAAGTCCTAAGTTCTGAATGTTGTTTGCCCTTGAAGGCTATGCAAATATAAATCGAAAGCGAAGGCACAACTATAACTGCCTGATGGAGTGTTGAATGTCTTCTTCAACCATCATAGATCCTATATAGATATGGTCTCTCCTTCCTTTATACTGATATTGCCACACATTTTAAATATATATATATATATATATATATGTATATATGTCTATGTGTGTGTGTACATATGTATATATGTATTTATATGTGTGCATATATATATATATATATGAAGAGAGGGTGAGCAACAGAGCCTATCGGCAGAGATTTATAATTATTGTCTATGTAGTTGTCTTTTAAATCAGAAGAAAGAAAAAAAGAATGACAAATGAAAAAATTTACATTGTGTGTTTAGCCTAATATTTTTTTAAACAGAGCAAAAGAAACACTAAGGAAACTAAAATGGTGCATTCAAAACCATCCATTTAAGACAAATAAAGGCATTAATAAAAGAATACAGCACTAAAATTCTCAAGACTTATAGACAACAAATAGCAAAATAAAAGATGTAAATCTCACTTTAATATTACTTTAAATGGAGATAGATTAAACATTTTAATCAAAAAGCAGAGATTAGAATAGGTTTAAAATGATCCAACTGTAATAGAATGGAAACTATATACCAACCAAACAGTAAAACAGGAATGCTGGACTTGGACATAACAATATCAGACAAAATAGACTTTAAAACAAAAAAAATGTTGCTGAAGGAAAAGACATTTTCTGGTGATAAAATATCACCATCTAGAAGATAATAACAGTTGTGAACGTATAAGGACCTCACAATGGCGCTTCCAAATACAGGCAACAAAATCTGACAGAATTGTGGGGAAAGAAGACAATTCAACAGTAGTAGTTAGAGAGGTCAATATCCCAAAAAGGAAAGAACAATTAGGCAGAAGATCAACAGCTTGAACAACAGTATAAACCAACTAGGCTTAAAAGACATCTACACAGAACTCTATACAATGACAGCAGAACTTGTGAATTCTCAAGTGTGCACAAAACACTACATCAGATAGTCCATACGTTATCTTGTGAAATAAGTCTGAGGACATTTAAAAGGATTGAAATCATACAAAGTATACTCTTTGACCAAAATGGAAAAATAATAAAAATCAGTATCAGAGGGAAGTTTAGGTATGTCAAAAATATGTGGAAATTAAATAAAACAAAGTGACAAGGAAAATTGGAAAATATTTTGAGATGAAAACTAAATATATATATATATATATATACACACCACCCTTAGGAAATACTGCTAAAAGATCCCTGGCCACATGGAGCTTTAATTGCAAAGAAAAACAATAAAGCAACAAACAAATTGTTATATAAGGTAATTCCCTTAGACTATTAATGTTAAAAACGAGCCAAAAAAAAAATACATCTGTCTATGCCACAATCTTTCATCACAGTTCAGGATGATCATACATATGGTTTGAGGAATATCAACTTTTAGGGAAAGGAAACACTCAATAAGACTTTGTCAGCTAAGGAAGAAAAGAGTAGGTTCTGCAGTGTCTTTCCAAAGTCAAGCTAGGGAAGGTTCTTCTGCTGGACGTGCAAGATGCACTGTATTCCAGGGAATGGGTTCTTTTTCCTTGCACTTCTTCTTTTCATAGACAAGTATGAAAAAAACATAACTGTTAGTGGGGTGAATACACAGTACACTTTGGGCCAATATAACTGGCTTTTTTGTGTTGCCTATTAGAGAATTATTGTCTGCGCACCTAAAACCCTTGCCTGGTGCTAGACTTGTGTTCTCAGACAATGGGGATTTATGGTCCGCCCACTCACCTTTTCCCCATCTCCCATGTGAGGGAGGGAGTCACTGAGCCTTGGGAAAGTAAGAAGGGTACAAGGTCTAAGATCGGACCCTTCTAGTCACCATTCAAGCAAACAGGGAGTAACTGCATAACTCCATTCAGGTTTGGCTGAATAGTTATTAGACAAATCAATATCCTTACTTTCTTTTTATTTTTATTAATATACTATTGGTTTTAGAATATCTCAAAGATCCTGAATATTATGTTTTAATATAAGAAAAAAAATTGGACAAGTTAGATTTGGGGCTAAGAAAACACCCCTCTTGTCCTGAAATGAAGGGATTGCCTGTGATGACGACCACATACTGACAGGCTAAATAGATTCCAGCCTCAGACTCTCACTCTCTCTGGAAACACTATTTTCATGGTACATTTAGCAAATGTTTTATTATAATTGAACTTCTATGAAACTACATATTATGCAAATAAATTAATTATCATTTGTAGCATTACAATGGCTAGTAAATCAATTCATAATTATATGACACTTAAAATAAATAGAATAACACTCTTCAAATTTCCCTTCTGAAGTGCTAATGCACAATATTCTCTGTAGCACAGCAATAAAACAGTAAAAGGAAAAGAAATATTATACACCGAATTGTGGATACTGAGCATAAAACAAAGCCATGATGTTTGCAAGCTTTGCTTTCTGTCCTTTCCTACAAAAGCTTTTTGAATACTTCAAATACTCTGAAAAACTACGTATAAATATATCAAATATACTTTTATTTTCATAATCAGTAATTCTCATCTGAGGTTAGAACACAGTATTTGTTGAAAAAACTTTCTTAATGTTCATCTTTTTCTGATCTGAAATATTTAAGAAGCATCCTGCATTGAAAAGATTTCTTTGTCAAAGCAAAATAATTGATATGGGGATATTAAAAAATAATAATGATGGAAAATTCCTTCCCTAGTATTGTACTTGCAAAAGACATGGATTGAACACAATACAGCTGATGGTACCTTCCTAAACATTTCAATAGATAGAACCTCCCCAGAAATCAAGATACAACTCTGAAGACAGGCACCAGGTGAACAGGTGAATCTGAGGCCTTGGAGAGACAGTGAGCGTAAGACATCAATAAGACACCATTTCTTATTTTATGCTTTTTTATTTCTTTGTCAGTATCTAAAGATCCTATAATGTAAAGATTGCTTGCCATCCAAATATCCAGGGAAGTATTTGACATACCCCATACCAGTGGTTCTCAATCTGTGGGCTGTGACCCTTTGTGGGTTGAACAAACAGAGATCACCTAAATATATCCTGCATATCAGATATTTACATTACAATTCATAACAGTAGCAAAATTACAGTTATGAAGTAGCAACAAAAATAATTTTATGTTTGGGGGTCTCTACAACATGAGGAACTGTCTTAAAGGTTCACAGCATCAGGAAGGTTGAGAACCATTGCCCTATACAGTCCGGCATTTAAAAGCTTTCAAAAGGTATAGGAGCCAAGTTGCCTTATTTTATTTTATTCCTACAATGGAAATTGTATATACATGTGTATACTAGGAGCCGTGCTCCAAAGCCCAAATGGAATGTACAATGAGATGGAGCTTTGACATGCTCTGTTAGTAATGTTTTCTCCCTTCTGTAGTAAATCATAAGAATGACAGCAATGTGCTGTCAGAATATAAGATAAATAATAATTTTCTTAAGCCCCAGGTATTCTAAACCTCTAGATGAGAAGAAAACCAATTTAGAAACAGTTTTATTTTGTGGAGTATGGTCACACAAGCACAGTACCAGCAATAGGAACCTTAGGCTCTCCAAAGGGAGTATCTGTGGACTCAGAAAATGCATGTGAATCTTCCAGTTCCGAATCTGTAAAATGTGAAGATTGAAAACTTACTAATCCACTCAGAAAATGTTGTAAGCTTAGAGTTAAATATTATTAAATTGATATTATTTATTACCAATTCCAAATGCAGTATAACTGTGAGTAAAAATCTCATATTTTATTGATTCATTTCATAATTTTAGAATAATCCAATAAACAGTCATTGCTAATAATTTGAATAGTTGTCAAATACTGATCATTAAAACTTACCTAAATACCTGTTCAAAAGCACCAGAAAAGAGCCACCTTTGTTCAATCATTCTTTCAATCAACCTGTGTTGAGAGAATGTGTCAAGCTCCACTATTAACGCAAAAGCATTTAAAAACTAATTCAGAAATGTGTCAGCAAGGACCAAAAGACAAAACAAAACAAAACAATAACAAAAAACCACAAAAACTCTATCTTTGTTTTTGATAAAATAAAATCATACTTATAAAAGAAAACACCATGTTCTCTAACCTAATCCTTGCACCAGAAGACACTGACATCACGGTAAAGTGAAAGAATAATAGGCTTAGAAGTCAATCTCCTATGAAGCCAGATCTCAGCCTACTTTTATTAGTCGTGAACAAGTCACCTAATTTCTCTAAGTTTCAATATTCGAGTCTGTAATGTAGGAAAAACATGATATTTACATGTACTTTATAGTATGGTAAACCTGAGTTTTGACACATGCTGGCGTTCAGTTACATGCTGTTTTATTTTTTCTCTCCCATCAGAATGCCTTCTCATATAAAGCTTTAAGTGCTATCCTTCATCTCTTTACTGTTACAGACAAGAGCACTGGTCTTCATTCTTCCTCTTCAGTCAGAAGAAATATGTAAATGCTGAGGTTTGTGGGTAACTGGCGCCTTGGACTTCATCTATGAGGAAACAAGACTGTCTCATTTTGCTTCTCCAGCTGAATGGAATGCAGTCAGCCTTCCATATCCTCTGGCCCACATCCATAAATTCAACCAACCACAGATAGAAAATATTTGGGGGTAAAACTAAAAATAATATAATAATAAATATAAATAAAAAATACAGTATAACAACTATTGATATAGCATTTATACTGTCTTAGGTATTGTAAGTAATCTAGAGATGATTTAACATATACAGGAGAATGTACAAATACTATGCCACTGTATATGAAGGACTTGAGTACCCACATCCACGGGAGGTGTTGGCATCCACGGGAGTCCTGGAACCAATTCCCCACAGATAGAGGGATGATGGTACTCAGTGAGTGAGTATTGTCAAGGTTCTGTCCCAGTTGAACCCAAGAGCCCTTGACAATGCTCCCGTTGCTTGACTTTGAGAGAACTCTTCCATCCATTCTTACTGGCCACAGCCTTTTCAAATGATTAATGCTTTTGCTTACTTTTGTATGTTATATTTCCCCTGCGAAGAGATGTAACATTATTAACCTCTGTTACTATAATAAAAACAGTCAGCATGTATTTTCCAACTAGCCAAAGTGGTCAAAATAAACCAAATAAACTCCTGAATGAATGTGTTCAGGGCAAGTTCTCATATCTAGCTTTTCACAGACCTTTCTACTGCTCCCTTCCAGCTGAACTTTCCTTCCCAGACCTCTTAGCACAATTAAATTACTCCTTGATGCAAAATAAGTAAATAAAGTCCTAACTAAATAGTTAAGCAAGAATGATGAAGTTTTAGAGAAAAATGCATATTACTTAGGAAACCTGAAAATATTCTGTCCTCCAATGGAAAACCCTGATTAGGGACTGATGCTCTAACTAAACTGCATTCAAATGTGTCTTTGCTATTCTTTTTGCCTGGAAATGAGTGGATGTGCCTTGTAGTAGGCAAAATAATGGATATCCATGTCTTCATCCCCAGGACCTATGAATATGTCACATTCCATGGAAAGGGAGCCTTGAAGTAGCAGATGGAATTAAGGATGCTATCTGATCTTAAGATGTGAAGTTTGTCCTCGATTATCTGGGGGTGCCCAATGTAATCACAGTGTCCTTAATTGGGCAGAAGAGGAGAGAAGAGTGATGTAACGTGAGATGAAATCCACTTCACTGGCTGTAAAAATGGAATAATAGGGCCATGATTCAAGGAAGGCGGGAAGCCTCTGAAAGCCAAAAAAAGCAAAGAATTGGATTCTCTCTCATAATATCCAGAAACAAACACAGCTCTGCCAGCAACTTGATTTTTGAAACCTATTTCAGACCTACAGAATTGTAGGATAATACTTCCGTGTTGTTTTAAGCCACTGAGTTCTTGGTAATTCATTATAGCGGTCATAGAAAATTGACACACCTAGATAAAAATGTTTATTCAAGTTCACCTACACATGGTAAGTAAATTGGACTTTTCCACTCAGCACCAAGAATTTGGTTACTAGTTCAAAATTTGGTTACTAGTGAAAAATATTTTAAACTCTACCAAAGGTGGAAACTGCAAATGCTCTTCTGATTGACTACAATTTTAAAATTTTCAGACCTTATTTTCTATACAGTGTGAAATAGTATTTTCTATATGTTTGCTTATTCACTGTTAGCATTATTATTATTTACTTATAGTTATTATTTCATAAAATATAACATTTTTATAACTTTTTTCTTCTTGGCTATCTATCTAGTTTTGGGGTGGTGCCTTGAAATTTTTATTGTTATATTTCACAGATGGATTAGCATTCTGGGGAGAATCAAAATCTGTCCCTCCACTCTGAGTAGAAGTGGGTTCATTTCCCTAAAATATACAGGATCCTCAGGTTATCCTTTCTACCCCTCCTCCATTTTTTTACACTGCCCTATATTCTTCAGACTAGTAGTGGGAATAAAACTCCACTGCTACAGGGTTCCTGGAAGTCATTGGAGAGAGAGTTAGTGAACTCCAAGAAAGAAGGAATGGGGAGCCTGCAAAAGTGTATAAAACTTCACTTGACTTTTAATATTAGGGGATAAAAAAATAGCTGAGCACTGTGTTCGTTTGTGCATGTGAATGCATGCTCCTATGCTGGAATCACTGTCACAAATCAAATCAAGTTGTTGGGGTCCCTTAATAACTCAGGCACTGTGGAAGTACCATGCAAATCTGAAGGTCAACATATGAGACAAAGTGCTTCTAAATCTTAGTGTAATGGAAGTCTCTTTCACTAAAAGGAATGAATGAAATTCTATATAGTTCTCAACTCACTTAAGAAACCAAAACTAAATTAAAGATACTCCTTGATCTTACCTAAATTAAGGAGCCCTGCTCAAAATATAAAAGAAATTATAAAAATAGCCAGGCTTTGTGGCGGATGCCTATAGTCCCAGCTACTTGGGAAGCTGAGGCAAGAGAATCACTTGAGGCTTGGTGCCTGTGGCTCAAGCGGCTAAAGCGCCAGCCACATACACCTGAGCTGGCGGGTTCGAATCCAGCCCAGGCCCACCAAATAACAATGATGGCAGCAACCAAAAAACAGGTGGGCAATGTGGCAGGCCTCTGTAGTCCCAGGTACTTGGGAGGTGGGGACAGGAGAATCACTTGAGCCCAGGAGTTGGAGGTTGCTGTGAGTTGTGATGCCACAGTACTCTACCCATGGCAACAGCTTGAGTGTCTGTCTCAAAAAACAAAACAAAACAAAACAAAACAAAAAGTGAGAGAGACAGACTCTACCTCAAAAAAAAAAATTACAAAAAAATTACTGAGCCCCACTACTCCCTCCCTTCAGAAAAAATAGTCTTCAGAGAATCATTCCTGAACACACCCATACACACATAACACCCCTCCCCCTCCCACACAACACATCTCATAAAATTTGTTTTATTGGCTCTTCTTATATTAGGTTTTTGCAAAACTTACTTAATCCTTTTTCTTCCTGTGTAAAGAAAAAGACATGAAGTAATAAATACAAGAGCTAGTTTACTAAAAGCTCTATAAATGATTGGGCCCAAAGTAGAATAATTTTAAAAATGTGTGAAAAGAATTTCCCACGGAGAAGCCAAGGAAGTTTTTTAACTTCTCTTGATTGGTTAATGCTCAGTCCATTACTACCACACTTGAAATCCCCCTGTGGCTTACCACTGCTCTTAGAAAAAGAGCCCGAATGCTGGCCACTGTCTGGATTCGTGACCTTGTCTGTAAAGCTTCTTCTACCTACTCTTCATTCCCATTTCAGACTCTGCCCTCCCTGACCCACTGAACCTCAGGGACATTACTTCCTTCTGTTTCCCAGACACGCCAGTCACATTCAACTCTTTAAGGCTCTGAACATGCTTGGAATCCACTTCTTTTAGATCACACATCCTTCTGATCTCAGATTAAGGAGCTCTCCCTCTGACAGGCCTTCTCATTGCCCTTCTCGAAAGTGATCTACCCCAGTCATTCTGCTCACTGCTTAGTTAACTTCAGGGCACTTGACACATTCAGTGATTACCTCATACAATATGAATTTACATTTTCATTACTTTTGTCCCTCATTATAATAGAATATTCCTGCCACGAGATCAGGGATCTCATCTTTTTCTTTATCATTGCATCTATAGTGCCTAGAGTACAGCTTGGCACACAGCGCAGACTCAATATTTGTTGGGTGAATAAAACTTCCCTAAACTCTGCTATGTTTTTAGCGCCGAAATCGTTTACTATTTTTATTTCCGTAGGGATGAAATTGAAACCTGCTGTAGACAAGAGCCTTGTCTAAAACTGTCTATATATCAGTTACATTGTTATGTAAGATTAGGCCTGCAATCTTATTGGTTTACCAAAGGAAAAAGTCCTCATGAACTTCTACTGAGTCAGGCAGTCTGAATAACATGTTTGTATGTGTGTGATGTTTTTTATTTAGAAAGATTAAGCATGTTTTCAACATTTATCATCTGGATAAAAAAATCAGCCATAGGCATATAGTCTTCCCTGGAATAAAAGAACTTTCTATCAACTAATATAAAAAATTAGTGAAGGAGGTCTCACTTCTTTTCTTGCCACCCTGGGAAAAACTATCCAACAAAACACCATAGATGCTCACAGCAAATGTGAAACAACAGAAGATCTAGCTCTCTTCATTGAGTATGTGTATCAACTGGTTGGTTTTTTTTTTGGGGGGGGGAAGTTTTCTATATATTTTATATGGAAGAAGGAATAAGACAGAATATGTATTTGCATACATAGCCTGTAATTCTGGGTGCAGGTATAAAGGATGGAATTGTCATCATTCAAATATAATCATTGTTGTGTTTTATTGTATATTATTTATGATTAAACTAATGAGTGGCACACAAAATACTCACAATCAAACCACAGCATCATTCCTAGATCACCCACACACAGAAGTCATATAGACCTAGAATTTTTCAGCAACATCTTTTCATTTTTAGATTTTTTTTTATCTTTTCATTATACTTTCATAATATATTTCTCTGCTCACAATACTAGGAGAGATTTTGTTTATATTAACATCCAACAGAGAAATACTATTATACAATCAAACATTTTGTTGAAATTAAACTTAATCACTTTCTTCATAAAAATAACTATTTACTGCCTAATGAAATCCCACTAATGCCACATCAGCTGCATTATAAAGATAAGCATAAATCAACTAAATGCCACCAAATCTGTGCAGATTTAAATCATTCTTGAGAAAATTTTGAAATATTTAAAGTTATGAGAGCACTACTCGAAGTTTCTCTTAGTAACCTATTGTTTCAGCAGAAAGAGATGTCTAGAGAGTCAAGTTAGTTATCTCTTTGCCTCTGAGTACAGATCTCAAAAACACAAGGTCCTCCATAAAAATTCAAGAAACATTCCTAGAAACTTGAAGAGAAGATAAAGGAAAGGAAATTTACTACCTTCCTCAGTAATCCACCAGGAGAATAAGGCCCCTGATTTCTATCTATAGAGCCTCTCATTGAGGCCAGGACAATTTTCGTTGCCACTTGTATGTAGAAGCTTCCAAATATTAATATCCCATCAGACTTGAAACCATAGATAGTTAGAGAGATCTAAATCTTTAAATGTTAAAAGAAAAAGGAGACCAAATTACATGCTCTGCTGAGAAATAAAACTACTAAAATGATTCTTTGAAAGAAGGATAAATTTCACATAGTAAAGTGAGAAATTAATGAATCTAAACAGAAAAAGCAAATAAAGTACAGATGAGTTCTATGCACTTGGCTGGCACCCAACAGCTGGTGTTCTAGCCCACTGTTTGATATTCTATAAAACTGTCTTCACATGAATAAATATGCTCAGTGACAGTCTTTCATACAGAGCAGGGCTTTTGAGAGGAATGAGCAATTAAGTGTGCCAGCTAGTCATTGTCACAAAATAGCTGATAGCCTTTTATATTGATAGATACACATAATTAAATGCATGAAGTGACAATTTTACTTTTAATTGTTTTTATTTTAATTTGTGCACCATCTTACTTTAATGACAGATACAAAATGTGAGAAATAGAATTGAACTTGCCCCAGCCTACAATCTGTTCCTAGACTCTTAGAATCTCAAGTCATAGTAGACTGTTCTGCTATTGAGTTCACTCAGAAAACCAAGCCCTAAACAATGAAACCAAACCCAGTTCCTTACTGGTACACTACCACAGATTTTCTGGATTAAGATATTCATGTCTCTCACAGCATCTTTATTCATGTCTATAGAGAAAACTCCACATTGCTATCTTGCAAGACCATCACAAACCTGAGAGACAAGAGGCTAGGACTTAATCCTTCCCTGGACCATTAGAACAGCACTCTGACCTTTGTCTGTCATTGATCACAAGGTATTCTGTCTTGACTTACTTGGCCAATAAGATAGCACATGAGCCTGAGATGAACATTTGGTTGTGGTCTTACCATAAAAAGGTTGGGATAGATTCACATACACATAAGCCTGTGCCTTTTTCCTCCTATTTGCAAGAATGATCATAGAAGACTGAGAGTAATTATCAACAAGGTATGAAAAGATACATGGAAAGCACGATGCTGACTTTCCACTGGAATGTGAATTCTACTATTCAGGAAGAAATTGGCCTATCCAAATGGGATTAAAAGTGCTATCTGCCTTAGGAAAGATTTCTGAGAACATGGACTATGTGATAGTTCTCGGTATATTTTCAACAGCTAAACACACCATTACTCGGTTTTAGTACAAAAAAAAAAAAACTCTGTGGGGAACTATGGTTCCAGCAGCTGGCTGATGGACAGAATAGAAGAACAAAAGCAATTTTGCATTTCAGAGGATAAAAAGGACAAGGGCATTTATTAGCATAAGGTTGCATGTGTACAGCTAGATTTCATCAACTGGTCACGGGTCTCCTCTTCTCTGGAGGTTTTTTACCTTGATTTCTTTACTTTCTATATCAAAAAGATTAACTCCCAGTGTGATAAATACTCATTTATTAGCTTAGGTTTCTATTTTTTACTTATTTTCCTTTCCACTGTGCCCTGTTTTTCATTGCCCTATTTTGAAATCTTCCTGCCTATTTCCTGTTATGTTTTTAACCAGGAAATGGTGACCTTTACCCTCCTTCTTTCTACCAGGCACTTCCTTGCAGGTTTACCTCATCTAATATGTCCTTGTTTAGAAATTGCAGAGGCTAAGCCCGAAAACAATCCAGATTCCCACCAAGAGATTACATCAAGGTTGCCATTAATTTGTGGATAAACAGCAGGGGGTAGCAATAATGCAAAACAGTCATCAGGACAAACTCTTACAACCCGCATGGAAAGTAGTATGGAGATTCCTGAAAGAACTAAAAGTAGAACCTCCATTTGATCCAGCAACAAAAAACATCATTTTATTAGAAAGACACTTGCACTTGAATGTTTATGAGATCACAATTTACAATCGCAAAATGTGGAATCAATCCAAATGCCCACCAATTGATGAGTGCATTAACATAATGTGGTATATAAGTACCAGGGAATACTATTGAGATATGAAGAAGGATGACTTAATGCCTTTTGCAAAACTATGGATGGAACTGGAGACCATTATCCTAAGTGAAATACCTAAAGACTAGAAGAGGAAACATCACATGCCCCTGCCATTAAACTGGAACTGACAGGCACACATGTGCACTGAGGGAAGCATAACTGAATTGAAATCAAACAAGGGGCAGGGAGGAAGGGATCGGCAGAAACCTACCTAACAAACACAGTGACACTATAAGGGTGATGGGCACACTCATAACCCTAACTCAAGCATTACAAAAGTTATCCATGTGACTAAAAACATTTGTATCCTCACAATACTTTGAAATTTAAAAAACTCAATATAGGTCAGAGGGACTTTCCCTCCCTCAATTACAATCCTGCTGTGTTATTATTAGACTTGATCATATAAATATAACTGGTTAGTGGGTCAATGTTTCATTTCTCAAAACCTAGTAACTTAGTATTAAGGATAATAAACTGTGTCCAAATAAGACTTCAAAATATATAGAGAAGTATCTTAATACAATATTTATATTATTATATGAAAAATGACATCAATATTTTGTCAATATTTTACTATTACTAACAAGTTTTTTTGTGAAAATATGTGATTTGGTATCTTTGAAAGGGGGAAATGAGCTTGGCGCTTGTAGCTCAAGTGTCTAGGACGCCAGCCACATACACCAGAACTGGCGGGTTCGAATCCAGCCTGGGCCTGACAAACAACAATAACAACTACAACCAAAAAAGAGCTGGGCGTTGTGGTGGGCACCTGTAGTCTCAGCTGCTTGGGAAGCTGAGGCAAGAGAATTGCTTAAGCCCAAGAGTTTGCTGTTGCTATGAGCTGTGACACCATGGCACTCTACCCAGGGTGACAGCTTTGAGACTCTGTCTCAAAATAAATAAATAAATAAATAGGGAAATGAAGAAAAAGTGGTTCTATAATAGTCTCAGTGGCTGAAGCAGCTTCTCATACATTCACAAGGCACCGGGTATGTTAGGGGCGACATGCCAATACAACAAACACGCAATTTAGCAATATTATATTGCAAAGCAACAAGCATTTCCTCATTAGCGCAAACAACAAAATGGATTAAGCTTATGTCAGAATAAATGGGATGGGACTACACATTAACTGAGGAAAATGATCTGACAAAAATAAGCTTTCTGTAAATAAGTAGAATTTCTTTAATTATGTAAGGCCTGACTATTTAATTGGACATCAAGTTGCATTATAGTAAGGCTTGTGTTTTATCATTTTAGCAACCTAATTTGATAAAAAATAAGAGCACTAGTCTGGCTTATACCATTCTGAGAAAGCAGTTCTGGGATAGAGTATTGGAATAATTCCACACAAATATATCTCTGCCAGTCATTTTCCATTGAGTTTGTGTCAGTCATACAAATACAAAAAGCATTTTACTATTAAAGCAAAGTACTCTTTGTCCTACCCCTTCCTCCGTGAAAAATCCAAACCGAGAATCGATGGTGTTACTCCAGCAGACAGAGAGCCAGAAATTTATATTCTACCATTTACTAAAGCAAAATCTCCTTGGGTGTGGTGAAAGGCAGAGATGTTTTTGTCTTATTATTTGTACTTCCACCTTGCCCCTCAAGGCACCTAGTACCTACGAGGGCTCATTACATTGGAGTTGTACAAATTAAGGAATTAATACTTTGTACAAATTAAGGAATTAATACTTGATCATGCAAAAATAGTCTTTTGAGGTAAAACATAAATTTAACTAGAAGCTCAAATATCAGATCAGGCAGGAAGGATCATTTATCTCCTGTTTTCTTTTATGAGACAAAATCATAGAGGAGATGCACAAAATTAGAAGATGCTGTACTAGGAAAATTTTATACATATCTTTACATGTTCTATAGAAACACCATGTTCTATAGAATGTTCTGATGTTCTATAGAATCTGTGTTCTAAGATAATTGATAACCAAAATTCTAAGAAGCAAAATAACGACAAAGTTTGGTATCAAATTGCTAAACAAGCAAGATGCTTGTCTTTATTGGGGCCTGATTAATAATACGACAAGCAGAAAACTGCCCATCTAGAAGGTTTGGGGTTCTCTATAAATGACACCAGCATTGGTCTGAAATCACCACCTCTAACTATCGTCCATTAAATGGCATGTAAAGATGTGCATTTTGTCTCCAGATCTCTCCTAATTTGATAAAGGTAAATATAGCCTAACACATTTTAAGAGATAGTTGGAATTTCAAAGGTGACTGGGACATTATCCTACTTTCAAATGACTCAGAACCTGGTGAAAAATACATACACAGTGACCTGTCCTATAGTGTATGATTAGTTTATTAGATTAACTGCTCTACTCGTTGGTCCTCAAGAAAGTGAAATACTAGCTGGGACTAATTCAATGACCAAGGCAGAACTGAGGATAGGGACCGGATCTTAGCCTCAGCTGGTCAGGCATTGTGGAAGGTCACAAACGGACATTATAGGCAAATCTATGATTAAAAAAACACTGTAGCAGACACACTCTCACAGATTCATAGTTTGGGCTATGATTTTTATGCACTTACTGTTACTGAAACCATGCTGCTAAAGCTGTGAAGTAAAAAGAAACCAAAAACTTAAATTTCTTGAAAACATTCTGCAGAGTCAGGTCATGTTTTCAAAATCCAAAAAATCCAGTTTATTCTGGGTCCTGAGGGCTTTAAGTAGCCTGCTTAACTAAAGAAATTCTTCTCCTTTTGTTTTAATACAGAAGTCCTAAAAGAATGAATGTATTTGAAAGACAAAGGCACAAATCTGAACAGAAAGATTAGCCCTTTTTCTGTGTGTAATGCCCAGTGTTTGAGAATAGTTCATATTTGTGTGAGACACACATAATCTCTGTTATCTTCATGCAGATTAACTAAAGAGCAGTATCTGAAATTTGTAAAAAATGAATAGGTCTTCCTTTGATAGTGACAGATCTTTGTTGCATTTTATTTTCAACTCAGAGGCAGAGAAGTAAGACAAAATGGCAGTCCATAGTTAATGAAATCAAAACTACAAATAAAATAAGAAATAATGGAAATTAGTGGACAACTTAGATTGGTTGAGGGAAATATATGTGATGCGAGTTTATAGAGCAGTG
>CAUYRH010012121.1:0-54312 GCA_963574655.1 Perodicticus potto | reverse complement strand
TTTATTCTTGTACTCAAGCTTATTTATACTTGTAAGAGCAAGGGGTGGGTGGTAACAAGGTGGAACAGCCTTAGCTATGCATGTGACTAAAAATGAAACTATGTGTTTCCTTTTGCAGCTGGTTTTAGCAAGAATTTAGGAATGGCCTTCCTGTTATCGTTTGTGGCCTTCCTGTTATCGTTTGTGGTTAATGCACTTCCTCTTGCAGGATCCTTGTTCAGGCACATAGTATTGCTGTTAACCCTTACACCATTAATGTTCTGTGACTGCCTTTGTTTCTACATAAATATATCTATTTATTACTGTCCATCAATCTTGCCTGTATTTCCTATTGAAAGTGGTGTTTAATTTTATACTTTAGCTTCCCAGTTCTGGTGATCTGTGGAGCATTCATATGGACTTTGACACAAAACGGCTGGATCCCTGGGAACGAATCATACCTACCTTCAAGTACAGTCGAGATATTCCATTTTTTGAAATGCTCGTCCCCACAACTGACACAGTGCGCTATGGGTATCTAATGGAGAAACTACTGGCAGTGAACCATTCGGTGTTGTTTACTGGAATAACTGGAGTTGGCAAGGTAGAAAACCTACATCAAACATGAGGATCTGTCCCTAAATGAGAGCATGGTGGACATAGAATTGTAAGCACTAGAAATAGTACATTTTTGCTCCAAGGAAAATTTTTTAAATTTTTAACACTTTTTCTAGAATATAACTATGCTCAATCTACATTGTCTCTGGAAATCACTCCACAGTTTGCCAATTTCCAAATAAATCCTTAATACTGATACTATATAACCAGAAGACCCTGTAGACCAATGGTTGTGTTTAAAAGCTTCTGTGTTGTATTTCTTGGTATTTCCAGGGCTACCACTGCACTGGTTGGGTGAGAATTGGCCAGAAAGGTTTGCATCCACACAAGATTGTTTAGGAAACTCAGCCTGTTTGCTCCTGCCTTCTTACTTGTACCTGATACAGCAAAGATATCATTCAAATGTTTTGAAAAAAAAAGTAGAATAGAGGAAGAAATATTGATTGCTTGGGCTTCTTGGTTCTGGAGGAGTCTATATAACAGAGATTCACTGTCTCCCCTCTAAATTATTTCTAAAAGAAATTTGGATCTTTCTGTGACTCTTGCTAGCAGATTGGCTTGTTAACAAAACAAGATGGACTTGGGTATAAAACTAAAATTAAACTTTTTATTGAGATAGCACAGATTGGAATATTTCTTCGGTTCTGATAAATATAACAAAATTAAATCTCCAGTAAAAAAAAAGTAGGCATTTCAATCTGGCTTTAACCCTTCTTTTTTGTCCTGTTTCTTATCCACTGTACTGAATTATCATTACCTATATAGACAAAGATTATATTGAATATGAAATCAATTAACTTTTTTTTAATTTAAAGTCTGTGATTGCAAAAGGATTGCTAAGTAAAATTCAAGAATCAGCTGGTTATGTCCCTGTTTATCTAAATTTTTCTGCTCAAACTTCATCTGCAAGGACTCAAGAGATCATTGAATCAAAACTGGAAAGAAAAAGAAAAAACATTCTAGGTAAGAGTCATCACTTTAATTTGTCCCACACAAATTATTCACTAAGCTCATAAATTCACATAAGCTAATAAATCACATAAACAGGGTGTATAATAAAATCATTCACTAAGCTAATAAATCACATAAACAGGGTGTATAATAAAATAACAACTGGATATTTTCTTTGCTTAATTTATTTGTAAAGGTAAATCTGTTAGTGGCATTTTTTCCTGTGCTGGACATCTAGCTATCTTACTTTTAACAAGCAAGTCATTTATTTCCATCATCACCTTCAAGTCAAAACATCTCCAGTCTCTGCCTCCCTCTACTACCCACACTCTTCCAAACCTGCATTGATTTGCTTTTTTTTGAGACAGCCTCACTCATTCACCCTGAGATTGAGCGCCATGGCGTCATAGCTCACAGCAACCTCAAACGCTTGAGCTCAAGTGGTCCTCTTGCCTCAGCCTCCTGAGTGGTTAGGGACTACAGGCTTCCACCACAACGCCTGGCTAGTTTTTAGAGATGGGATCTTGCTCTTGCTCAGGGTGGCTCAAACCCCTGAACTCAGGCAATACACTCACGTTGGCCGCCCAGAGTGCTAAGATTACAGGTGTGATCATTTAAATTTAAATCAAACAAACCTCTTTATATCTGACACATTGAATTATCTGAACTCAGTAGGATATACAAATAAAACTTTTCTGGTTTTTTCTTCTGTCAGAGCTTTCAACCAGATATTGTGATATCCCCCTTATCCTCCCTTATTGACTACTTAGATAAATAGCATAACTTTCTGGACACCTTCAGATATTTTGACTCTGGGCAATATAAAGCTTCAATCCCAAACCCAATTTAAAGCTCTTTGCCTCCCTTGTTGTCAGCCAAGTTGGCAGTCCCAGGTGCTGGAGGTAGAGAGGGCTGAGAGGTGCTCTCTACCCCATCCTCACTGTAGGAGGCTGTAGTATGTTGAGATAGGAGGAGAGAAGGAAAGGATGAGTGTCTTATTTCTAACTGGCATTTAGAGGGGCCTCTCTGTGGATGGTCCCTGCATCTCTGGCTGGTGCTGAATGACTGTCCATGCTATTTGCAAGCCAGGCTTTCAGGATCAGGCCCCTGTGACGTGTCTCCCAAAAGAGCTGTTTGTATGTCAGGTATCAGCCTCGCCATTAAAACATACCCTGAATCATGGTGTCAACTCCCACTCATCCTAATCTCCAATGGTCCATCTGCAGCCTCCTGGATGGGGTACCAGTCAGGGCTGGGCTCAGCTTCCCTGCACACTCTTCACCATCCAGTAGGCCCTGCTGTGTCAAACAGAGATGCTGCCCACTGCTTCACTGCTTCTCCTCTCTATTCCCTACTTCTGCTCAAATAATCACAGAGCTACAGATGCCAAGTCTGTTTTCCTGTGGGGACCCCAGATCTCTACAGATGATTCTCTCAGCTCCTTCCCCTGCCTGCTGGTCTAGTAGTTGGCTTCCAGAGGCCATAGGATGGAGTGGAGCATTATTTTCCTCTGTGACCTTAGAATCACCCCCCCACAATTAATCCCAACCATAGGGAGAGAGAGACCCATGCTTCTCTGCTGTCACCCTATTTTTTTTCCTGACGAGTATGTACATTGATCTTCTTCAAGATAAATGTGGCATTGTGCAGCTCCCTGTACTGAAGGGAACTCTTACAAGATTAGGATGCTGCTGAATAAACTAACCCTTATTTTCCCTGGGAGGGTGGTGTGATGGCATTTATAAAATGGAAGCTTTGGCATTCTTCATCTTCCTCCTGTGGAAAGAAAATGACTTTCCTCACCCATGCCCAGTAAAGGCAGCAGGGGTTGAGAAAGGTCTAGACATTATTGGGGAAATGCCATCGTCATATGCCCTGAGAGGGTGAGGGGCCACCTGCCACAACAAGACAGATGTCCCAGCCAGGCCCACATCTCCCTGCAGGGTCCTGAATGGGACTGAAGCAAATCTGTTCTCCTTTGGGGCAGAATTCAGCAGGGGCCCTTTTCACTAATGAGAGAAGAGCTGAGCTCAATATTACCTGCAGGGTGTCACTGAGTCCACAACCATACCTAAGCTTTGCCGTACACTTTCTAAGAGCAAGTCATCATTCTTAAATTAAATTCATTTCCCCAGGAGCACCAGGAAACAAAAGAGTTGTGATTTTTGTTGATGATCTAAACATGCCCAGACTGGATCGTTATGGTTCTCAGCCTCCAATTGAATTACTTCGGCAGTATCAAGATTTTGGTGGATTTTATGACAGAAACAAACTCTTTTGGAAAGAAATACAGGTTACTTTAGCTTTTAAATTATTTGGTGTGTTTAAATTTAAATAATAAGGAAATAAGGTGCATTAGTTTGCTAGAACTGCCATCACATAGTACCACAGACAAGATGGCTTAAACAACAGAAATTTATTTTCTCATAATTCTAAAGACTAGACGTCCAAGATCAAAGTATTTCTTCCAGGGCCTCTCTCCTTGGATTTTAATGGCAATCTTCACACTGTGCTTTTATGTGGACTTCCCACGTCTTCTTATAAGGACACTCGTCATGTTGGATTACAGTTCACCCTAATGACCTTTTTTTAGCTTAATCACCCCTTTAAGGACCCCTACTCCAAATACAACCACAATGTGAGGCACTGGGGTCAGGGCTTCAACATATGACATAGGGGTAGGGGCCACAATTCAGCTCATTAACACACAGTTGCAGTGTTATTTCCATGTAATTCAATTCATCCGACTATATTGGGTTCTTTGCATTCATGGACAAGTTAGACAATCTGTGCCTCTCAGAGAGCTGCTCTTCAGAGGGTGGACAGACATACATAATGCAGGGTGCTAAGTGAGGATGGACAGGAGAGAGTCCATGTGGGGCTGGGCTGAGAATGAGAGAAGCCTTCCCAGAGGGGATGTCGGAGCTGGATCACAAAGGCAGGGTATGCCAAAGTAGAGAAAGAGAGCATTTTACCTCTCAGAAGCATGAATAAAAGTGCCATCATGGTGTGAAATTGAGCACCAAAGCAGCAGGAGGAGATACAGAGGCCACATTCCGAGAGGCTGTGGTCCCATGATGAAGAGCCTGAGTTTACCTCAGCCTCCAATTGAATTACTTCGGCAGTATCAAGATTTTGGTGGATTTTATGACAGAAACAAACTCTTTTGGAAAGAAAGAGTTCCAAAAGATGGAGAGCTTCTGAAGGAAATGTGATGGGAAGATCCCCTTGGTGTAGGAGGCCTAGGCTACAATGAAGACAGAACCAGAGGCAAATGCAGTAGCCAGGAGGAGAAGGGATGAGGCTGCTTATTTTCTCTGTTATAACCAAGGGCTTTTGCTCTCCATTTTACTCATAAGAGCCCAGCACCATGACTGCTACACTGTGAGCAGATCTTTACTATTTGTGGATGCTGTGCCCTACTCAAAAAATCTATTTGTAACTGCAAAATCAATATTCATTGCACTTAATCTCAGTCATTTGTAGACACACAGAGAATAGCAAAAGCTTTTAGCCACCCAACACATATTTTGTCGCTGAGGCCAAATAAGGCAGCATTCTGCCTTCTCATTTCAGCTCTCAGACTGCAAACAAGTGCCCTTCTCAAGGTATACTTCCTGCCACATATTTCACATTCTATACTTTCCATTGGTGATTTTGTTATATTAAATGGCCCCAAGTATAGTGCTAAAGTGCTATCTGCTGTTCCTAAGCACAAAGAGGCTGAGATGTTTCTAACAAAAAACGTGTAAGTTTGATAAGCTTTTTTTAAGGAGTAAGTTATAGTGCTGTTGGCAATGAGCTCAATATTAGTGAATTAACAATGTAAAATAAGATGTTTTATTATTTGACTTACTTTGCACATATGGCCAGTTAATAAAAATGTCATAATCAGAGGCTTGTAGGAACCTGACCTTGTATTTCCTCTAGGAGCAATGGTTCAGTATTTACTAATTCAGTGCTCCAGTCAACTTTATTGAACATCACTACCATGAATAATGAGAATCAACGGCACTTAGTATTTGTTGAATACATGTTGTTATTTTAACTTCAAATAATTTTTAAGGTCAAGTTTATACATAAAGGTATGTATGCAAAGTGGATGAATTAGCTGAGTGACCTTGAGTAACTCACTTAACCATCTATGGCCTTGGTATTTTTCATCTATAAAATAGGGGTAATGATAGTGATCTCTTGGGGTGATTGTGACAATTGATTCATTTAATGTACACCAAAAAAGTGTAATGCAATGCTGGCAGATAGTAGGTCATTAAAAAAAATGTGTTGTTTTTTTTCAATCCTGCCACTGAAATGGGCAGATCTCACTTCTTTCTCTGCCTGGTGACCCAATGGACTCTCCCCATGCAGGATGTAACAATCGTATCGGCATGTGCACCTCCAGGTGGTGGCCGCAACCCTGTGACCCCCCGCTTCATTCGACATTTCAGCATGCTGTGTCTCCCAACACCCTCAGAGCACAGTCTGAAGCAGATTTTTCAGGTAAGTGTGGATTTAAATTTAAGCTAAAGGGTAAAAAACAAAAAAAAAAAATATATTTTGCCCAAAGTTCCCACAATCAAAGTAGTTGGCTAGGTTTCTAGGGAGCTCATCATCTCTTTCCTGGGCAGAAAGCAGGAAAACATGGGTACCTGGAGAGTAGCTGCCAGGCATTCGCATCACTGCCTTCTGTGTTTGTGTCTCAGGGATAGTTTTAGGAACGCAGAAACATTGTGCAAACATAACTGAAGTTTTTAAAGAAGCCTGTGCCATACGTAGGTCCTTGACCCTTAGCACGCTGCACACAGCTTTTAGCAGTTAGTCAACACTAACAACTCCTCACCTTTGTGCTCACCTCATACCTGACCACCAGGTGTGTGTCCAGCTGCCACCAAGCACAAAACAAGATTCCTTGGGGTGGTCAAGCTCAACACACCTAAAGCAGAACTCATCACCTTGACTACCACCTCTAAGAACGACAGCCCATATTTCTTTCATTTGTACTAACTTCCCTAAGGGGCCACTTCTTCATCTTTTAAAGAAGAAAAATAAGGGCTCCTGCCCTGTGAGTGAGTGCTCAGCAGAATGTTCCATAAATGTAAGAGAAATTATTTTGAACAGAACCATGACAGAACAGGAATCAACATGACTAGAGACTGCTGTAACCAACCAGCAAAAGACACTTAGAGAAGATAGATTGGGAGCTGAGTCTTAGAGGAGAATGAGAATTGACAAGAGGGAAGGGATCTTGAGAGCAGGGAGTGCTTGGCTGAATGCAATCACAGAGAGAGGAAAGAGGGAGGAAATGGGAAGGCAGACCTACAGATAGAATAAGACCTTTCAAGTGACTGGTCTGGAAATGGTGGCTTTGTAAGTAACTGCTGGTGATGTAGGGATTAAGTGAACTTCCACCTTTACCAATATCAGCTCTTCTTCCGATGGAGTACCTCAAGGATGTCCAACCTTTTTTTTTTTTTCTCTCTGCCATATTTTGGAAGAATTAGAGTTGTCCTGGGCTACACATTAAATACACAAACACTAACAAAAGCTGATTAGTTAAAAAAAAGGCCCGTTCATACTTTTCTTGGTATTGACACTACAGATAAGCCAAAAAGGCCTCACAAAAGCAGCATTTGGCCTGCAGACCAGCAGTTTGGACACCTCCGCGTGCAAAAGGGACAGAGCCAGCATGTACACAATCTTCAGTCCACACAAAGGGGTTTTCTATTCACATCGAAATAGCTTACATCCATGGGAAATTATTCTTAGTAAATCTGAAGTAGTTCCTACAAATTGTTTACCAGCTGATGCCAAATGATATACAAAAACTATCATATTTTGAAAATCTTTTGGAAAGTATTTTAAAGAATATGAAAGCATGAGACCATCTCTCCTATAATTAAGCACCAAAATACGGAACTAGACATGAAGCAGTTGCCAGGGAGAAACGCCACAGCCTTTACGAGGATTTTATAAGCCCCCCCACACACTATTTTTGAGAAACTTTCTATTTATATTTTGGAGTTCAAAGTGAATAATTCCCAGCCACATTAACCAGACATACCTTATCAAATTTGTGAATTATTTTAATAAGTTAAAGCAAATTGAGGGCTATCCCTACAAAAACATCATTCTTAATCATTTCAAAATGTTGTCCTGGGTGGGAAGGAGAAGGTAGAGTTTGGGCTTCTAGGAAAGAAATTGTCCTCAGCCCTCAACCTCATGTGGGATTGACACATCCTTGGGAATGTGTGACTCCTGGGAACATCATCCAGCAAACACATCACAGCTGCAAATGGACTGTGAGGAAACTACTTCGTCCCACTGTACCTTACAGGCTTACGTTTAAAATTCCTAGCTGTTGGTGGAAATGGAAATGAAATGCCAAAAAACTGAGGGATTCTGGGGGCTACAAGACAAACTGGATTTGAGTAGGAAAGCACATTTCCTTCAATATCAGACAGGATATTTTAGCTGTAGAAAAACAAAACACTTCAGGAGAAAGAAACTGGGAATAACCTAGAATTGAAGGAAAGCAAACTCAATATGTTAAACCAAATTTATTATTGGGAACATATATAAATGGATTTACTTCTATTGTATAAAAGAAGCCTGACTCCAAATGATACATATAATATGTTTTTAATCACCCAGTGATTTTTAAACAATCAGCCGTATCACTGCACTTTCATAGTCTGTTGCAAATTAGTTAAACAGTATGCATATGCGGGGAGGGCATCACTAATGATGGGTCGGGGTTTGCACAGATGTGGAATATGGATGTTATGGGTGACTCTTCCTTGTACCACTATTCATACACATCTGAATGTTTACTTATTGGAAATTCATGTGCCAAAATGTGTACCTCTGTACACTCTAAGGGGAAACTGAACATCACACAACAAATTAAATTGATGATGTCACTAAATTAAAGTAAATTTCTAGAAAGATGTAACAGTAGTAATTGAAAACCATGATTAACTCCATAAAATACTAATAATATCCTCCTGCCACAATATCCTTCCCCCAAACTGTGAGAATGATGGCTCTGTCTTGTGTGTATTTCATATATTCTTAGTAGGAGCTTAGGAATTTTGCCAAACATGTCGTGTAAACCAGGCCGTAAGTAGAATATCAAACAATGGTCCTCAGTAAACTCTACAATGACATGCTAATTCTAATTTATGAATACCAATTTAGTAGCCCTTAATTCATTTCTTAAACACATGTCTGTTGAGTACCTTGCATATGCCAGACATTGATGTATCATTTTGAGCAAAACAGATGCCAAACCTGTCCTCACGGATCTTCTACCATAGAGACCAATAATAAACAGATGAATGAGATAAATAGATGCATAGACACAGTTACCAATATATGTGTTAGAAACTGAATTTGTATTTGTGCAATAGAATAGAAAGGCTAAAACTTTTTTCATATATATAAAGTTTATATATATATATATATATATATATTTTACATATATAAAAATAAAAATGTGCTTCTCTTTTCTCCATCACACACATATAGCTGGACAGATAGATGTTCATTAAATTTGAAGATTGGGTTTAGGATAATCCTACTCAAGACATAGGCCATATGGAGTATGTTGAAGTCATCTTGGGGGCCCAGGAAAGAGGGTACCTCAAAAAGACATATAGTCTTCATAAACTGCTGAAGCTAATGTTTAACAGGAGGCCCACTGAAAACAAATACTTTTGGTTGATTTCAAAAGATATCATATATGACTCCCAAATCTAAAGTCAAATAGATGATCTTGCAAGTGTTGACATGCATACTGGTGGCTTCTTCCATGAGCAATCTAGTGTTAGATAGATAGATGAGAGTTTATCTATTTAAACAAGTAAATAGATAGATGAGAATTCTCATCAAATAGATAGATGAGAATTTATCTATTTAAACAAGTAAAGTGATTGTTGCTCATTCACTCATAAAAATCAAAGCTCAAACACCTGGGGGTGGGGACTAGCTAATAGATATTCACCTTCAAATTATGGTAGGTTATGTATGAGGAGGTCAGAGAGACTGGTGGAGGGCTTGTTTTAGATTGGGGAAGACCTCTCTGGAGAGAAGACATGTAACCTAAAAAATGAAGGTTGAGAAGATGTCTGCCAAGTGGAGAGCCAGAGAGCATTTGGGGTAGGCATTGGAAGAGGGAGCAGAGTGTACAGAGGGAAGGAGGAGCAAGTGTCCAGGCCAGCGTGGCTGGGACCCAGCTGCACAACAGGGAGGAGCAGGGGGGTGAGGTGGCTGGGGAGGGGTGGAACTCTGGGGGAGCTGTGACCTGTTTTGCATGATTAAAGTAACAGAAAAGAAACAAGAATGGAAGTGAAGAGACCACTGAGGAGGGACGGAATAAGCCCAGTAGAAAATGAGCAGGGGGCCAGAATGGGGTGGTGCTTGGGAAACCAAGGGAAGCAGACAGATCCAAGAAATGTATGCAAGATTGATCATGGGGAGCAGAAAATAGGGGGTGTCTAAAGAGATTTCCCAGTACCAGGGTGGGGCTCGTTACTGAGACTGGGAAGCTGAGAGATGGGGGAGTTCTTCCTTACATGTAAGTTGCACTTAAAATATGAATGAAGATGAAAGCTTATGGGATTGTTGCTCATTCTTTCATAAAAATCAGAGCTCAGTTCATTTCCAGCTGAGTGTGTACCCTCCATGAAGACCCTCTACAAGCATAGATCTAAATTATTTGAGAGTGGGCTCATGGTAGATTCACTAGTCAGGTATGAATGCTGCTCAGGCATCACCAACAATCACATAGAACAGAAGCAAGTCCATTCAAGAGAATGTATTCTGAAATGAACAGAAGAGCTTTAATATTCAGTCATCTTTGTGTTGGAATCTGGCTTTCTACTAATTATTAGAAAAATTATGAACTCTGGAGTAGTTGAAAGATAAATATTTGCTTTAAAAAACAATCTAACCCTGTCATATTATGTTTCTGATTCTAGGCCATCTTAAATGGCTTCCTGTATGATTTCTTACCAGTTGTAAAGCAGACTGCACCAAACATTGTGGAAGCCTCAGTTGAGATATATAACAGGATGATTGTTGATCTCCTGCCAACACCAGCCAAGTCCCATTATGTCTTTAATTTGAGAGACTTATCCAAATGTGTGCAAGGTAGTGTATGAACCCTCATGCTCTCATCTGCACCCTCCCTTCTTTTCCACAGGCCTCCAAACCTCAGGAGCATTGTATCCCACGTGTTTGTGACTCACATGAAAATCCTATTACCTGTCCCTGTTCAAGTCATCCTCCATCCTACCACAGGCTGACTATGTCACAACCTATGACTTCCCCTCCCATTTCTCACTCCAGTGGGGAGGGGAAGAATAGAAGTAATTGGAGCAGAGCTGCCTCATCCTCCAAATCTCCCTCAACATCTTGTTTCTTCTGCCCCTGGGCTGAGCTGCCCCTGAACCTATCATGTGCCAATACTGCCTCTGGCACTGGGCCCCATTCCTTTATGCCTACCTAAGGATTTGGCTCTCTTAAGTCCCATTTCTCTTCTGTAACTCCAATGCTTCTTTTTCTATTGGATCGTTCCTAACAACTTTTTTCGAAACTGCTATAATGCCTCAAAACCTCCTATCTTTAAAAAATATTCTCCTTAGGCCCCATACCTCCTAGTGGTGCACCTCCTCCCCCCAATATTTCTCTTTCAATAGACAAATAAATTTCTCTGCTCTTCCTAGAAAGATTACTTAAAGGGCCCAGTGTGGTGGCTCACACCTATAATCCCAGCACTATGGGAGGATAAGGTTCGGAGGATCTCTTGAGCACAAGAATTCAATGCTGCAGCAAGCTATGATCATGCCACTGCACTCCAGCCTGGCAACAGAGCAAAACCCCCATGAAAAAAAGAAAATAGAAGGAAGGGAGGGAAAAAAGGATGGAGGGAGGGAGGAGAAAGAAAGGAACAAAGGAAGGAGGGATGAAGGCAGAGAGGGGTAGAGAGAAAGAGAGAGTGCGCAAGAAAGATCCCTTAAAGAATGGTCTCTTCTCAGTTCTCCCTTTAACGTATTCCAATCAAAGTTTTCTCAGCACCATCAACTGCTCTTCCGTGTTCACCTGTCCACCTTGTGAGATCCACTGGTCATCTTACAGCTGTCCCCTAATCTCTCAGCAGTGTTGGCACAGCCTTCCCTTCTCCTGTGTTCCAGGCCACACACTCTCCTGGGGTGCCTGCTCAATGGCTGCTGCCACTCTTCCTGTCCTGATGGATGGCCCTTCTCTTCCCTCCCTATGTTGGGGCCACTGGCTCTATCTTCAGTCCTCTTTTATATCTATAGCTGCTCCCTCTGTGATGTCAGTCTGTTCTATGGTGTTAAGTACCATCTACTCAGGGATGGCATTCGAATGCCCACCTCCAGTTCCAACCTCTCCTCTGAGTGTCTGATTTCCATGTCCAGGTCCCTTTTCCACGTCCTCCCTCAGACATCCAGTTGGGCTTCTTAAACTTGGCATGTCAAAGCTGGATTTTTGCTTTATGCCTCCACCACTGGACATGTGTACCCCTGCCCTAGCCAGGACTACCATTACTTCCTCTGACCACAAACCTTGATAGCCCTCACTCAATCCGCAAACAATCCTGATGGCTTTACTTTCAAAACATATCCAAAATCTAACCACGTCTCATCCCTCCATCCACTACCACTTGGACCCAAACTACCAGCACCTCTTACCAAGATTCCCAGCAGTGGGAGCCTTTCTCTAATCTCCTGCTTCTAGCCTGTCAGTTTACCCCAGCTTGAACCCAGTTCTGCCTTCTGCACACCAACCAGAAATGTCCCCTGTTCAGCCCTTCCCCAGCTCCTGCCATGTGGGTGAGGTTCTGCCTGATCTGGATCCAGCTCCTCTCTGCCTCATTGTGGCATCCTTGGCACTCCTGAAACTGGGCCTGCTCAGGGGACCCTGAACTCTCTTGCAATGCTCTGACCCCAGATATCCACATGGCTCACTTTCCATGCCGAAAGGTCACCTTCTCAACCAAACCTTCCCCTCTGTGTCCCTTCATTGAACATATTACCTGAAATCATATCATAGATATTTCTCTGCACATGTGTTTATGTCTCTGCTTCTCCCACTAGAATGTTAGCTCCACAATGGCAGTTTGCTTCAATCATCCCAGGGCCTAGAATTGTGCATGGCACTGAATGAATGAATGTCTACATGAATAAATAAATTAATCTCGCAAAAGGTCAGAAATGAAAGAAAGTTTTTACGGTACCCATATCAAGCCCCTTGCCTTGTTTTATGCATGGGAACACTAACTCACATAGTTGCTCCATGATCTGCTTTGTCACCTGACTACCCAGGGAGTATTCATTGTTCAATACTACTCAATTTGTTTTTCTCAAAAAAGACTCAAACAAGCTGAAGTATACAAGTTTGTTTTTAATATCTGTGAAGTAGTCAAAGTGAAAGCTTTCAAGCACTTCCACATAAAGCCCTCACAGGCCTCCCTGAAAGCCAATTCCCCTTTCTGTCCTCATCAAAATCTAATTCATTATCTGTTATACATAAGCAAGGCTGAAAACCAGCTAGGACATCAAGGCCATGGCAGGAGCAGAGGCTTGGCTTTAAGAGCCCCCACCTGTCCACCCCTAATGCTTGGTTCTTATCACAGGTTCCTGATATTTCCCAGTCTCATGGCTCTGTTATTATTTCTCTTTCCTTCTCCACCAAGAGCCTAGGAACTCATGAAGCTGACACACATCCTTGCCACAGGATGACATGACAACTTGTTTCCCTCTTATGCCACTGAAATCTTACCCTCTTCTATTAGCAGTTTAGCCTTGGGATTCATGACCTGTTTTTCCTATAAAATATTAAAATGTGGCTTTTTTTCTTTTGTGAATTGCTTGGGGCCCATTTGCTGATCCTCAGACATTGTCTAATCTAAGCATTTATTTATTATCCTCCCCCATTGCCTTTCTATTCCTGTTTTTTATCATTTTTGAGCTTAAAAATTCAGGATCCCTGGGTGGCACCTGTGGCTCAAAGGAGTAGGACACCGGCCCCATATACTGAAGGTGGTGGGTTCAAACCCGACCCCGGCCAAAAAAAAAAAAAGAAAGAAAGAAAAATTCAGGATCCCATTTTACCTCTTGCAGTGACAGACACATTATAAAGTATCTAAGAAATTCCAATTTTGAATATCTTTCTCCTCATCCCCACAATTCATCAAAACATCCTGGAAATTCCCTTTCTTCTATAAATATTAGCTGAAAATAATTAAAACTTAAAGCATTTCAAGAAACATATGTCCAACATGCATAAACACAACCAACATGAGATGAAGAAAAAATATATAACATCATTATCTCTAGAAATACTCTAGTATCCCAAAGCAACAGGGACAGTCCCTGCTATGTCATACAGCACACACCCTGCTGAGGGTGCCTGTGCACCTAGTAGACCCTCTCCCTGCTCCAGTGTGAAGAGCCCCACATGGGTAGCCCCCATGGAGAAGGAACATTTCTGCGCATTCCTATACATTGTTGCTTGAAATTATTAGAACCGTGTTTATAACAACGATTTATATTAATAAAAAGTGTACTCAGAAAAATTTGAGTAGAAGCCACAAGGGCCAGGGGAATTCGATGAGAACTGAATATTGGGGAAGAATGAGCATGAAATTGATGTTTTGAAAACAGTATAAGCATCAGAAGAATTTGAGAGGTAAGTAAATAGATATACTGTACTGAGCATATATATGTGTGTGTGTGTGTGTGTGTGTGTGTGTGTACTTTTTTAATGTGACACTTCTCAATATATTGCAACCCATGGAATAATGAGATGAACATTGCTTATATGGTAAAGTCTGACATCACCTCACATGCCCAGTTAAAGAAACATCACAAAACAGGGGAAAATGTTTTTGTCAGATTATGTATAATAATTTTCCTATTAAAAAGGAAGTCACTATTATTAAATGGTTATATCCACTGGGAAAGCATTCATTTCTGGTAATACGGAAGTGAAGTTGGATTTAAGGATTTCCCTACTTATTTAAGCTATTGCCAGAGATTCCACAAATGTAGACTTTCCTATTATCTTTCTTTCTTTAAAAACAGGTATCCTCCAATGCGATCCAGGAACAATAAGAGAAGAAATTCAGATATTTAGACTCTTCTGCCATGAATGTCAACGAGTCTTCCATGATCGTTTGATTAATAATGAAGATAAGCACTATTTCCATGTTATGTTGACAGAAATGGCCAGTAAATATAAATCTTTATTTGAATGTTTTGTTGTTCTTTTCTTGGAGCAAAAAGCAATTTGGTTTCTATAATAGAAAACTAAATGGATGGAGCTGGAATATATTCTTCTTAGCAAAATATCTCAAGAATGGAAGAAAAAGTATCCAATGTACTCAGCCCTAGTATGAAACCAATTTACAAAGCTAAAGCAAGGTTTTGGCTTTTTATTTCTTCTAGAAGGGGAAAAAAGATAACTAAAGAACAAAGTACCCAGAGTAATAAAATTGTAATTACCAGATTTGTGACATAAAGATATTATATATACATATATGTAAACATATACATATATTTATTGAAAGAAATAGGGAGAAAGTTATGCTTTCAAGTACCTAAGAAGAGGAAGAGGCTGAAGTTATAAAACCAAACAATAAATTAACCATTATATCTAAACAGATATGCCAGAGGGTAGTATTTTCATTTAGTGGCAAATACAATTAAACAGACATTCAGTTAGAAGCAAATAAAATCCTCCATATATCTGGTGGCATCTTTACACTGATACAAATTGCAGTGAGAAGCAATTTGCATAAATCACTATTATTCCAGAGAGAGATATAGAGACTAAGCAAATGCAATGTGACAGATGTTATAAACGTCGTCATTATGGTTTTTCATTTCAATTCAAACAGTTCATAGACTTCCTCCACTGATTGCATTAAACAGGGATTTGGAGCTTCTCCTGTCAGGAAAGACAACAGCTTTGTTATGCAGCAAACTTGTTCACTCAGGCTAAGCTTTTTACTTTCCTGGGGATACATCAGGCTTTGCAATATGGTGTACAAAGCAACTTACTCCAGATCAAAAATAGGCTGAGAAAATAACCCAAATTACAGATTAAAACACAAAAAAGAAAGAAATAATATAACATCTGGTTAGTATGTCAAACAATTTTAGATAAGTCGGTGAAAAATAATGGATTTTTTATTTTTCATATCAATAAACATTAAAATGCAGAAGGAAGGGCCATATCAATGGTTCATAAAGGTCTAAATTCTCATATGCAAAGACATAAGAGCTGTCGTATGGCAAAAATTGACAATTTCTTTTTATTAGCTTCAATGTAATAGATGACATAGAGCAGAATTATCTGTATGTGTATGTGTCTAAGACTATTTCAAAAAAATGTTATTTTCCCTTTAGACTTTTCCTAAAATAAGTATATACTGCTGCCTGGTTGGGGCAAGTTTACCATGTAACAAAAGCAAAATAAAAATTTTATTTTGGGGGTGGTGCCTGTGGCTCAGTGGGTAGGGCGCCAGCCCCAAATACTGAGGGTGGTGGGATCAAACCTGGCCCTGGCCAAACTGAAAAAAAAAAAATTTATTTTGAGATACAGATCAAAAAGTTAAATCTTATATACAAAATATATATTAATCTTTATGTATGCTATTTAATATAAATATATATTACATACATGTATAGATATATATAAAAGATCAAAATGCAGCAACATTAAAGATTACTCTTTTGAAATAACAAGATATGCATGTAATCGGAGTATCTCAGGATTTACCCAATATTTTGCAATGAATTATGTTCTGTTCATATTTATAAGTTGAAACCCCAACCCCCACTGTGATTATATTTTGAGGCAGGACTTTTAGAGTGATAAAGTTAAATGAGGCCGTGAGGGTGGGGCCCTGATTCTCTATGAGTGGTGTGCTTACAAGAAAAGGAAGTCACACCAGGATATGCACTCAGAAGAGAGGCCAGGTGAGGACACAAGTTAGAAGGTAGCCATTTGAAAGCCACCGAGAGAGGCTTCAGAAGAAACCAAACCTGCTCACACCTCACTCTTGGACTTTCAGCCTTCAGAACTGTCAGAAAATACATTTCTCAGTTTAAGCCATCAATCTGTAATTGTGACATATTGTGATGGCGACCTCAGTACAAATATGCCAAAGAAAGTCACCTTTGCTGGAATTTTCCAAAACCTCTCTGCTCACTGATACTACTTCTTAGACTTATAAGAACCCGCAGATTTTGAAAGATTCTGCCTTTGCAAATATCTTCTAAATTCTCCAGCAACACCTATGTTTCTATCTATCATACAAATAAGAATTTCATAAGACTTGCTATTCTTTTCTAAAAGACCAACCCATGCGGTTCTACCAAGACACAACTCTAAAAACCTCTGCCTCCACCGTGTGGCAGTTTTTGGGCATAGATCCCACAGCAGCAGGGGCCAGGTACCTATCCACAAGGACCTTGTGGGAAAGCAAAAATTAAGTAAATAATCTTGTAACTAAAAAGGGAGCCTTTTCATGTTACTGAGTTGCCCAACCTACTCTTAGAAGTTTGGAGTAAGTTTCTCTGCAGAAGCAACTTTAAGGCTGAGACCTGCATGATGAGTAGAAATCACTAGATGAAAAGTTCATCAGTGAAGAGCAATAGTGAGCACAAATCTTGGGAAGCACGGACAGCAAAATGCCAAGATGCCAGACCATCATGAGCATGTGTGCAGGGCTGTGAGAGCAGGTGGAGGAAAGGATGGAAGGAATACATGCTAAGGAAGGACAGGTGCCGACCACAGGTAACAAGAAGCTTGCAAAACACTTCTCCTATATAGCAAAAAGAGGGGGTAGTGAGAGAGAATCTACTTTTTAATACTTCCAGGTGATCAATTTAATTGCACCAAATAATAATAAAACAAATTACCTTGAAGTGATGATTCAATGTGTATATTGACAGTCAAATGAGATGGATACAATTGACTATATGAGATTGTATCTCTAGAGCTGTTGCAGAAACCACCTTTGTTGGATCTACTACTTAGAATGTACACTGGTGGGAAAAAACACTTATAGTATTTGAATGGGGCTTGACGATGTCTTCAAAATATGTAAAACTCTGGGCTTTTCCACTTATCTAGAAAAGAATGAGGTCTGCTGAAATTCTTCAAACTAGAAAAATAGTGATGCTTTTGCAAATGAAATCTAAGTCATCAGGGATGGCCATCAAGTTAACCCTGGGTAATTACTAGATTCTTCGAACAAAGATAATTGGCAAAATCAGACTTTAAGTCTGTATAATTGTTGAATTACTTGTGATGTCTAAAGAATTGAATATTATAGGTGAAAGAAATCTTGCTGTGCCCAAATTTTATACTCACCTTTTTCTCCCTCAACGTTGCACTTAAATTAAAAACAAAAACAGGTTCAGTGCTCAAAGCACAGTGGTTATGGAACCAACCACATGCACCGAGGCTGGCAGATTTGAGCCTAGCCTGGGCCACCTGGACAATGACAATTGCAACAAAAAATAGCCAAGTGTTGTGGTGGGTGCCTGTAGTCCTAGCTACTTGGGGGTGGGGGCTGAGGCAAGAGAATCGCTTAAGCCCAAGAGTTGGAGGTTGTTTGTGAGCTGTGATGCCACAGCACACTACCAAGTATGACATAGTGAAACTCTGTCTCAAAAAATAAATAAACTAATTAAATAAAATAAATAAATAAACTGTTTCTGGGCAACTTGCATATTGGACATAGAGAAAACCTGTATTAGGGGCTGCCTGAGCATGGTAGGTGGGACAAAGATGAATAGAAAAAGCACTTTTTTCTATGAGAAAAATATCATTTAGTGGCAGAGAGAAAATGGCTTCCTAATAAATACAACATCAGCTATGAACTGATGGGTGCTAAAAGTGAAGAAATGCTGTAAACCACGGCTTTGTGCTAGTTGATCATGAAATGAGAAAAATAACACAAATGTAGACATATTTTACATAAAGAGGAGTATATTTAATAGAAATCATACTGAAATTAGTTTTAAGTTAAAGGTCCTCCTTTTGAAGTGAACGTAATTCTTTGTTTCATTGAAATACAGATGGTAATCTTATGATGGACTCATATTCCCTGTCCTTGACTGAACAAGAAAATCCAAATATCAGTGTCGTAAGCCAAAGAGGAAGCAATTCAGCACCTGTGTATACTGCATGTTTAAAAGAAGTCTTCATGAAGGAATTAACTCTAAGGTAGGTCTTCCTACCTTTCTTATTTTTTTTATCTACTTCTAATACTTAATAACTAAAATATCACTGATGGAAGAATAGATATTAAAGATTATTTTAGTCACCTTAACACTCAAATAATGGTGAAATGTTTGCTTCAATCAAGAGATTTAACTCTTATATGTATTATATTTGTGAAAGAATACAGAAGGCAAGTCAAGAAAAAAATATAAATACTAAATATAAGAACTCATAAGTATTCTCCCATAAAACCCAGAGGTAGAAAAACAACCACAACTGGGACTCAACCAAAAGAAAGACCTTCACAGGTCATGGTTACATCACAACTCCCAAGATCACCTATTATAGTTTATCAATAGTAACTTATTTATTGTCTCTCAGAGCCAATTCCATATTCCCAGGAGATCATCTGCTTGACTCAGTGTGAAACATTTATCTCTCCAACCTGGGTGAAATTCTTTCCATTTTGGGAAGAGAAGAAAATTGACTCATGGACTCATGAATACATGTATATATGTCATCATATGTCAGACACTGTTTTATAAGCAATGCCTGTACTAGCATTGTATTATATTCTTATTATATATTATTAGCATATGTTTATTACTTAATTCAATAAGCAACTCAATGAGGAAGTATTATAATTATTCTCTTTTAGAGATGAGGAAACCAAGTTGCAACAACGTTAAGATCCTTGCTCAAGTCATTCAACACTCAAGTAGAAGAGTTTGTATGTAAACTCATATCTTCTGACTTAGAAACAGAACTTCATGTCACATGACTCCTGGGTTCTTATGCCTGTGGATTGGAGGGAAGATTAAAGGGAGATTATTATGAGCTGGAGAGACTTCATAAACTAGGCCAAAGGCATTCCAATTATAAATGCTTAAATGTGCACTCATCCAACTAGCAGGAAATGTTTTATTTTTTTAAGACAACTAAAAACGAAAGTTTAGTTTTTAGAACATACAATCTGGGTATGAACTCAGACACATCATATTATCAAGCATGTTCTCACTTTGATACGGTTACACAAATATGCTCTACTTGAGAGAGAGGGAAAAAAAACAATATTTACTCAGAATTAACATAAGAATAAAATAATTATGCTGAATTCATTGAAACTACAATATGATATAATCTTTATTAACAAAACTAAAAAATGAATAGTAACTTGCAGACATTTTGGTATCCACATTTTAATAAATACTGCTTTTTTTGATATTGGAATATTTCTTTACCATATCGTTTTTTGTATCATTGTGATATAGGATAACACTGAAAGTCAACTGTGGAAATATAAAATTAATATTATTATTTTTTTTTTACTTTTTTCAGAGACAGGAGTCTCACTTTATCGTCCTTGGTAGAGTGCTGTGGCATCACAGCTTACAGCAACCTCCAACTCCTGGGCTTATGTGATTCTCTTGCCTCAGCCTTCCAAGTAGCTGGTACTGCAGGCACTCGCCACAACGCCCAGGTATGTTTTGGTTGCAGTTTGGCCAGGGCCAGTTCAAACCTGCCACCCTTGGTATATGGGGCCAGCGAGCTACCCAAAATATAAATTTTTAGAAATAGATGTTAGTGGAAAATTATCCTAATAAAGGAAGGTCATCTGACAAAGTTGAGTTAGCCATGAAAAAAATCTATGATGCTCCCAGCATCTTGAATGAATAGCTAAGGAAAAGTATTTAATGACTAAACTGAATAGTAGAAAGAACCAAGTAGCAGTTGTAGTAGAAAATATTTTCTGGCCAATGCCTGTGGCTTAGTGAGTAGGGTGGCAGGTTCAAACCGGCCCTGACCAAACTGAAAAAAAAAAAAAATTGCCAACAAAGGGGATGAACAAGAAAGTATTCCTGAGGAAGATAAGATAAAAGTTATAAAAAAGGGCAGTGCCTGTGGCTCAAAGGAGTAGGGCGCCAGCCCCATATGCCGGAGGTGGTGGGTTCAAACCCAACCCTGGCCAAAAACCGCAAAAAAAAAAAAAGTTAGAAAAGAGAAAAGCAATATCTTATACATTTATTTATTAGCCATTGCAGTTATCTTTTACTGAACATGTAGTTCATATATAGCTGAACTGAACACAAATTTTCATTGAAATTAAGGGATAAATGTCATATTTATAAAAATTAAATTATTTGTCCTTTGACTTTCAAAATGATGGATCTCAGATATTTACATTTCTTGTCTGATGAAGGAAAGAGAATCTAAGTCCATCGTTGGATTTCCCAGTTTATGATCCAGTTATCCTATTTCCATAAAATAAAGAATGTTCTTTACTCCAAAATTCCATCATGGAAACAGTGTTTTCATACATTAAAGGGCTTGAGTAAACTAAATGAAATGTATTTTCAATCAATTGGATGTGCAGATGGCAAGGTTAACCCACTATGTGTTGGAAATAGGAACAAACACCCTCAGAAGTAGATTCCTCATTTCTAGTTTTGTAGGTCTAAAGATCTTGGCCTGGTGATCATGTGGGTATCTTGAATTAAATGTGTCTCCATTTCATCTTATTATGTTTTTCCTCAAACCAGATCCACATATCTGTTCAGTTTGTCTCTTTTTTATTGTCATAGCCTCCTTGCCTTTATCAATTACCCTGCCTTCCATTTCATGTTACTTAAATGCAAATCTGAGGAATGTTTTGCTTAAGCCTATTAAGAGGGTATTTACAATATGTTAGTAGGTCATTATAAATGACAGTATGTTTATTTTATCTTTCATTATTTTATGATATGAGATAGAACCTTTGTCTGGTAACCAGACATTCAATAGACTTCATTTTAGGGGTAATATTTCTAATGTCTCTTTTAATGTCTTCACTGATTATTTAGTAATATATTGTTTAATTTTAATGCATTACATCTGACAATTAAGCTAACTCATACTAGAGAAAGTGCTACTTACTTTGTTGCTGAATATCACTAGGGTCACCTTCAAAGTACTCTTCTTGGCCATCTGGTGACCCTAGTGATATTCAGCCATGAGGTATGTAGCACTTTTTCTAGGATGAGTTTGCAAACTTAATTGTCAGGTCTTATACAATGACTGCTCTGATGTCCATTCTAGAAAAAGAGTTCCAAAATTGCTTTTAAGTGTGGACTAGGGGCAGTGACTATGGCTCAAAGGAGTAAGGCACTGGCCCCATATACTGGAGGTGGTAGGTGCAAACCCAGCCCCGGCCAAAAACTACAAGTGTGGACTAGGTGCTGGTGTAGGCGTATAGCTTCCTAAGGGATATACCTGATATTCAGCAATGAGGTATGTAACATTTTTTCTAGAATGAGTTCACAAGTTTAATTGTCTAACTTTGTATTTGTACAGTTTCTGAATTCCTTCCTGCTACTAATTTATAATTTTATGCCATTGTATTTAGAAAATATTTGGTATGACTTCAATCTTCTAAAATTTGTTAATAGTTGTTTTGTGGTCTAACATATGATCTGTTCCTGAGAATGTTTGGTATAAGTTAAGAAGAGCATACATTCGGTAGCTGTTGGATGTGATGTTCCTTAAATGTTTATTAGTTCAATTTGGGCTAGAATACATTTAAAGGCAAATATTTCTTTTTTTAAAAATTTTTATTAAATCATAATTGTGTACATTGGTGCAATCATGGGGCACAATGTGCTGACTTTATAAACAATCTAAAATATTTTCATTAAACTATTTAACATAGCCTTCATGGCCTTTTAATCACTATATGAAGACATTTATATTCTACTTTTAGTAATTTTCACTTGTACCCTTAATATTTCTATGCTGATTTTCTCGTCTGAATGATGTATCTATTACTGAGAGTGGGGTGTTTTAATTTGCAATACTCAAGTCATGTTTGACTTCTGCAATTGTAAAAGGTGCTTGCTCAATATGACTGGTATTCATCTTTTGTTATCAGTATATTTTAAGTATTACAAGTCTAATACAACTTTTTCCTTTCTTAAAAGATGCATACATTTTTTGGTGCTATCTCTATTATAATTGTCATATCTTCTAGCTGAATGGAGTCCTTTGCCATTATATAATGACTTTACTTGTCTCTTTTTTACAGTTTTTGACTTAAAGTCTGAATTTTGTTGTCTTTTCCAGAGTTGGAAATTTTGGGGACATTCTTTTCTTTTTTTTATTCAGATTAATGTGAGGGTACAGAGGATTAGGTTGAACGTTTGGGTTTCCATTATTTTCTTAGCTATGTTTTTTTTTGTTTGTTTGTTTGTTTTTTTCTTCTCATCTCTTTCAGAAACTTCTATATGTGAATTTTCGTACACTTGATGGTGTTCTGCAATTCCCATAGGCCTTCATTCATTTTATTCTTTTTTCTTTTTGCTCCTCTGCTTTAATAGTTTCAAATATCCAAATATCCTATCTTTGAGTTCATTGATTCTTTCCTCTGTTTGATCAAGTCTTCTGTTGAAGCTTTCTGTTGAATTTTTAAGTCCAGCTATTATAGTCCTCATTTATAGGTTTTAATTTTTTGTTTCTATTTAATTATTAAGTTATAATTTGGTTGTGATTTTTTTTCTAAATTTCACTTTTTATATATATTTTCTATGAGTTCATGAACTTTAAAAAAAAGATTGTTTTGAACTTTTTGTTATTTCATAGATTTTCATTTCTTCTGGGTTCATTACTGGAGATGTATTGGTTTCTTTTGGTGGTGTCATTTTTCTCCAATTTTTCACAATCTTGGTGTCTTTATGTTAATATCTACATATTTTAGGGAATAACCACCTCTTCCACCTTTTGCAGGTGTTCTTTGGTAGTGTTAGACTGTTACTATTTAATATTAGAACTTAATTGCTGGCCTGCGGTTGATTTCTGTTCTGGGGAACACTTACAGTGAGCACAGGGACTTAAACATCTCACTACAGTTAAACTGCTGACTTATATAGCTGTATCCCAGTCTGTGAAAGACTTAGTGTTGAGCACCAGACCTTAAATACTGCACAGGAACTTAATCACAGAGCTACAGGCTTTTTGTTTGTTGTTTTGTTTTGTTTTGTTTGAGTCTGGTAAAGACTTAATGTGAGTACTAAAACTAATTACCACACTGTTAGATGCTTCCCAGTCAGAGGAAGATTTAACAAGAGCAATTGAACTATGTGGTAAACCCCACCAGAGACTTGGGCCTAGAAGAGTCATGGACCACGTTCCATGCAGTGTGTTGGCACCAGCTTGCCTTCTCTGCAATGTACTCCCACTGATCAACGGCAGAGCAGCCATTAAGATCTATATGCAAGTCACTGCAATCAGCATCCCTACTCTTTCTCCAGTTGCCCACAGGTAGTTCAGCCTTAGTGGCACTTCATTGCTTCTAAGAGATGGAACCAGAGCAGTCTTCTTGTGAAGATTCCCAGACTGGCAAGGAAATTGAATGTCCACCCCCAAATTCCCTCCTCCTCCTACAGAAATCACATATCCAGGGAAATGCTGTATAAGTGGCATTACAGTCAGCTTAGGGTAGAAATTAGTGTAGTCAAGATGCCCGTTCCTTTTACCGATTGTGCCTTTTCCCTTCCTGCAGACCCAATGTTTTTTCCTGATTCTTCCCAGAGTGCTAATGAGTTCATGGTGGTATTCTTGTCTATAAATAGTTGGTAGCTATACTTTTGTAGAGTAAGTGATGCCAGGGGATTCCTATTCCACCATCTTGCTGATGCTATTTGTCTGCATTAGCAATGATACTTCTCACATGTCTTTATTAGCAGTGATAACTCATACAATTTAATGACTTATGTTAGGCTAAGGGAGTTTCTATTTAGTTTCTAATTTAATATTAGTTTGCTAGCAGTTGTTACCATTAATGAGCATTGAATTTAATCAAATGCTTTACATATGTTTGACATAAAGATTGTATCCCTTTTTAGCGTCTAAATATGGCAAGTTATACCTATACATTTGTTTGTAAATGTAAACCATCATTGCATTATTGAGAAATTCTGATATGTCCATGATGTACTATTTAAAACAAACGTTTGGATTTAATTTGTTAATATTTTTAAATAGAATTTTGCATCTATAGTCAGAGCAAGGCTAACCCATGATTTTCCTTTGTAATTAATTTTTATCTTTCATTCTTTCATGTTCTTAATACTTTTCTTTTGATATTTTGTCCTATATTTAGATATTTGTTTATTCAATGTAACAGAGAGAAATCACTTTAACCATATGGATTGGTGTTGTATTTTTCTTTATTCAAATTTACCTAATTCTCCTTATTTCTTTATCTTTCCACTCATATCAATCTTTACCTCCTATGTAAGAATGTAGATGTTACAAGATGGCCCCATGACCTATAAAATATATATCACATAAAATGTGTAATCATAGAGAGATATAAACATACATACATTTTCATAGTTTTTACAAATATTGAGTAATATTCTATATACTTTGTTCATTTTTAAGCATCTTGCCCTATTTACATGATGACATTTTATGAACTATTTCTAAGTCAAATGGTATAACTCGAATTTTTTCTATTGGCAGCATATTTCTATTGGCAGCATATTTCATGATGTACATGTGTCATTATTTATCGAAGGTTGTTTACTTTTTCAATAATAAAAAATTTTTGAATTGGCATCATTATGCCTATGTCCTTATGCACTGGTGTTTTAATGTATATTATGTAGTTTCCTAGAAAATAGAATCATGGAAATGTGCAAGTGTATATTTGGTTATTTTTTAGTAAAGCTTTAATAATATTTATTATACACATAGAAAACTATACAAATCATATTGTATATCAGATATTTTAAGGTGTAGAGAAAAGTTAGTAGTGCTCTATTGTTGAACTTGGCATCAAATCATGAAATACAGATAGTGCCCAATTTAAATGTTTCCACTTAGATTTTTCGAGGTTATTATGGTTTGAAAGCACATGCATTGAATAGAAACTCTACTTTCTGTATTCATATAACTACAGTTTTTCACTTTCAGTGGTACTGTATTCAACAAATTACATGATATATTCAGCATTTGTTACAAAATAGACTTCATGTTAGATGATTTTATCGAGTTATAGGCTAATGTAGATGTTCTGAGCATGTTTTTTTTTTTTTTTTTTTTTTTTGAGGCAGAGCCTCAAGCTGTCACCCTGGATAGAGTGCTGTGGCATCACAGCTCACAGCAATCTCCAATTCCTGGGCTCAAGCGAGTCTCCTGCCTCTGCCTCCCAAGTAGCTGGGACTGCAGGTGCCCGCCACAATGCCCGGCCATTTTTTGGTTGCAGCCATCATTGTTTGGCGGGCCCGGGCTGGATTCGAACCCGCCAGCTCAGGTGTACGTGGCTGGCGCCTTAGCTCATTGAGCCACAGGCGCCGAGCCAATGTTCTGAGCATGTTAAAGGTAGGCTAGGCTATGATGCTTGGTAGGCTAGGTGTATCAAATGCATTTTCAACCTAAAGTATTTTCAACTCACAAGGGGCTTATCAGGACACTACTCCATTGTAAATTGAGAAGCATCTGTATATTTTTCTTGTCTCTGATTTCTTTTGTTAATACAGATGCTCTTCAACTTATAATGAAGCTTTGCCCTGATAAACCATCATAAGATGAAAATCTTTTAAGTTGAAAGTGCGCATTTTTGACTTATAACACTTTCAACTTATGATAGTTTACATAGACATAACCTCATAATTTGAGGAAGATACTGACTGAATCCCCCTGTCACATCATTGCCAAGTCAAAAATTGTCAGTTGAACCATTATAAGCTAGGGGACACTTGTATGCGTTTATTAAATTAATCTTTTTTGCATGCAGGTATTTTAGTCAGACGAATTGCATGATATTCTATTTTATGAACAGACTACATATCATCCAATCCACAATTAAACATTTGGTTTGTGTCTAGTTTAGGCATATTACCAATAAAACCATTACATATATTATTTTCTTAAAAATTTTATTTTCTTATATTTCATTTGATTTTTTATTGTTTGGAATTCATTGGGGATACAAAGAATTAGGTTACACTGATTACATTTGTTAGATAAAGTCCCTCTTATAATTGTGTCCTGTTCCCCAAGAGGTGTGCCTACTGTGACCTCCATAACCCCTGCCTCCTCTCCCCACTTGCTTATTTCCCTACACCTCTGGATTAGCTCTTCTACTGCCTTCATATTAGAATTGAGTACATTGGATTCTTTTTTTTTTTTGTAAGACAGAGTCTCCATATGTTGCCCTGGATAGAGTGCCATGGTGTTACAGCTCACAGCAACCTCAAACTCTTGGACCTAAGTGATTCTCTTTCCTCAGCCTCCCAAGCAGCTGGGACTATAGGCAATCGCCACAATGCCCAGCTACTTTTTTTGTTGTCCTTGTCACTGTTGTGTGGCAGGCCTGGGTTGGGTTCAAACCCGCCAACTCCAATGTTTGTCACTGGCACCCGAGCCACTGAGCTACAGGTGCCGAGCCTCTTTCTTTACTTTTATTAATTTGAACTCTATATTTTCTTATATGAGAATGGCTACACCAGCTTTCTTTTGATTTTCAATTCCAGGAGCTATTGTTTTCCACCCTTTCACCTTGAGTCTTAATGAGTCTTTGTGAGTCAGGTATGTTTCCTAGAAAGAGCAGATACCTTTCTATTATTTTGTCCATTCAGCCATCTTATGTATTTTCGGTGGCGAGTTCAATATGTGTGGTGAATTTGGAAATACTTTAAAGAACTAAAAGTAGACTTACCATTTGATCCAGTGATCTCTTGCTAGGTATTTACACTCAAAGGAAAAAAGACATTTTATTAAAAAGACACTTGCATTCAAATGTTTATAGCAGCACAATTCACAATTGCAAAAATGTGTAAACAACCTAAGTGTCCATCAATACATGAATGGATTAATAAAATGTGGTATATGTATGCCATGGAGTACTACACACTCATTAAAAAATGATGATCTCATTCATACCTTTTGCAACAACCTGGATGGAACCATAGACCATTATTCTATGTGAAGTATTACAAGAATGGAAAAGGAGACACCATATGTACTCAATACTAAATTAGATCTAGTTGACCAACTCTTAAGTACACATATAGAAGCAAAATTCAAGAGAAGTCAAGTAGGTCAGAGAGAAAAACAGGGTTGCAAAAATTCACACCTAAGTGGTATGCACATTTTCTGGGTGAAGGGCATACTTACTACATTGACTTAAAAGGTACAAAAACAAATTATGTAACCAAAATATGTATACTTCTGCAAAATTCTGAAATAAAAAAAATTATAAGGCAAACTGAAAAATATTTTTAAAAAACCTCCACATACCAAATATTAATATAAAAAATAATGAAAACTGGGGATTGATGAGGATTTAGAGCAATTGGACCACTCAAGTTGAGAGTCTAAAGTTATACAATCACTTTGAAAAATGGTTTGCTAGTCTCTAATAAAACCAACATGTTTTGACCACAGGAAATAGCAATTCCACTCCATACATAACTATGTACATCTACAATTAGCCATCAGGTTGTCAGCTGCGTTTCTTTGGGGCTCCATCTTGCTGTGCTACTGGCAGGTTTTGCACTTAATGTTGGTAATAGGTTGTTGAGTTATGTGTAGTCTCCCATCTGTCATTAGAGCCTTATTATATAAAAGCCCAGTGAGCAAACAGCAGTTTCTAGGGCAAGAGGCTGAGAAATGAGAGAAAGGATCTTGACTATCTGATTAATAAGAATGCCTTAGTTTGTTGATCTCCTCTGGTAGACATTTATAAGAAGTATGAATATATTTATACTCTGTGCAGAGATGTTTGTCAGCTTACTTCACCATCAGATTTTTTGTCACCAGTTGTTAAGTTTTGTCCTCTAGTCCTTGACTAACTGGGAGAGATCCTATCACCAATAATCTTCTCTGTTCACATTGTAGGGTCACTTTCTCTGTCAAAGGACTGTAGGGCCAATTTAAGCCTAGAATAGGTATTATGTAAGAGACCATGACTCTCTATTCTAGTGAGTCAGGACTGTTAACAGACTTATAACGTTTATTTATCTGCATATCCAATGTAGTGCTCTAATAAACCTTCCACTTATTTGGGTGATCAATTAACAATAACCACAGATCCCTATCCTATTGGTCAATATTCTGATTAGCATTCAGTCCTTACAAACTTTTGTAGCAGTTGTGCTTAGTTTTACCTGGTAATTTTCAAGTTCTACAACATGACCCCTCCCATATAGAAACTTATTATTCTTATTAAAAATAGGAAACCCAATTCCAGTGAATCATCACCCCCAGTCATCTCTGACCCACAGAGTGAGCCACTGAAGAACTTATCCCAGTAGCTGGTACTCTTTTGTCAATACCTTTCTTAGTGGTTTGGGAAATGCAGTATCCTCTGTGCTTTCCATGAAGACAAGGTTAACAGGTGACTAATCAGGTTCAAAATAGTTCTGCTCCAGGACTCCATCTCCTTGAGCTTTAGTCCCCTTCTTCTAAAGTACATCTAACCCACTACTGAACTCAGGCTTAAGTTAGCCAACTTAAATGTCCATTAATGAGACTCCTAAATACTCACATTAACACATTGAGTCATGAATCCTAGGTGATTGTCTTCACGTTAATAAACTTTCCTTAATTAAATATATATAAATATATATTTTATAAATTATATAAGCAAATTATATATTTACATACATATCTAAATGTACACTTAATATATATTTACATATGATTTAAAATATATAATATGTATAAATTATATATAATATATAATCTATATATATATATATTTCATTCTTGGTCTAACATTCCTAGAATTCAATCATGCTAATGTTCTTCAGACTCCTGTCAAAACAAATTTGGTGAATATTTTTATTTTCTGGACTATGTCTTGTACTTCAAGTTGTGATCAAATTCTCCTTATGAACCTACAGGAAATAAGTAGTGGTCTTGAGACGAATTGACATCTCCTACAATGCAATTTCCTGAAGTTGTTATACAGAAAGAAGACTAGTCCTTTCACACACATACACAAAAAAGAGGAGTTGACAGAGGAGTTCCAGGGGGATATTTGGTGATTTAACACATTAACTGCCATGTGATTTGTATTAAACGCATGCTAGTTCTGAGCCCAGGGCTTCTTGAAGCTTATAGAACTGGTGGATAGGTGGGAAGGTCCATAGTGTGCTTGCATGTTATGAAACTTCGGCTCATTGTTTTCGCCTGCTCCAGTTGGCCTGCCCACCATGTTGCACAAGCTGGACTGTGTTCTCTTCTGATTGTGCATTTCCCCTTAAGAGTTTGCCTGGTGGCTCTTTGACAAAATCCACATGGTAGTATGTGGCCTTATGACATGGTTGCACATACTTAGCGGGTATGATTCCTAGTTCATCATCCAGGCCCATTCATCCATGTGAGCTGTGAAAAAAATTTTTTATAAATTGCTTTTTATCACAGTGGCTTTGGTTTCAACTTACGATGTAATAATTAGCAGCTAAATGTTTCTATTCCTTCTTTGTGCCTTTAATTTCTCTGTAACTTCTTGCTTTGTCCTATTTGCTACTCCAACTACGCGATCCATTATTACTTTTTTCTCATGTATCAATATGGATATTTTAAAAAGGTGTTAATGAGGGGAAGTGCCTGTGGCTCAGTGAGTGGGGTGCCAGTCCCATATGCCCAGGGTGGCAGGTTCAGGCCCAGCCCCGGCCAAACTGCAACAAAATTATGGCCGGGCATTGTGTTGGGCACCTGTGGTCCCAGCTACTCGGGAGGCTGAGGCAAGAGAATTGCCTAAGCCCAGGAGTTGGAGGTTGCTGTGAGCTGTGTGATGCCACAGCACTCTACTGAGGGCAATAAAGTGAGACTCTGTCTCTACAAAAAAAAAAAAAGTGTTAATGAGAAGTGTTTGTTAAAGGATCTGGTAATAGAGAACTTAGAGCAGGCATAGTATTTCACTTGAAGAAAATTACCCATAAAAATCATATTTTCACAGAATATATTTACTAGGGGTGAGTGGTCTCCTTTGTGCTTTTAAATATATAGAAATCAATAGTGGTCAATAGAGAGATATTTGGAGATTTAAGAAATAAACTGAAGATATGGTTTCAGGAACCAAAACAATAGCAATGCAAAAAAGAGGCTCAAGCAGTTTTTCATCACTGAAATGAAAAACAATCCCATGGAAAATTGACATTGATATCTAAAACCTCGATGTACTCATGGCTATTTAGAAATACAAACCATGACTGGCTGTCTATCAATGGTGTCTTTTGGATCACATCCACCAGATTTAAATTTTACAAGGAAAATACAACAAAACACAGCATTTATCAGACATGGTACGAACTACTAGCTTGAAGTAGTTCATCTTTCAACGTTAGATTGCACTATGTTTCTTTTGATCTCATCTTTATGAAGCTGAGTTTTCATTTGATTGCCTTAACAAAAGTGAATAGTGCACAAAAATCAATATGAAATTGGAAGTGAGGGTGCAGCATCTGGTCTGGTCCCAAGGTTTGAGAAGTTCCAGAACTTCTAGTGATTTGGTTACTAGGTTTATTTAGAAATAAAATCAAAATGTTATTTTTTCTTTTAATTTATGTGTATTGTCCCCCCACCAAAGCTACTAAATTCTTAAGACATGACTTATTACATTGTTTTTAGTTGTTATTAAGTTGTATTGCTTTTGGTTTATTGAGTGTCATGGAAAAATTATTGGGACACGAAGGGTCCTGTGAATAAAGGAAGTTTGGGTGTCTCTGAATGACACAGTTACGTTGTTTGACATTGTTGAACAGTTTGAATCTGTTGCTTTTTCTTTGAGGATAATCAAGAAAAGTAAAGTGACTCTAGATTACTTGTGCAAGTGTGTGATTCCTAGACCCTGGCTAAATATTCCCCGGCTTCTACTTGCCAATTAACTGAGGCAGGCTCTTCTTAGGTAGCTGAGTAGCATGTACTGCTTTCCAAACTTCTCTTTCTGGAATCAGATTGATGAGGCAGCTACACAGTAGACATGGGGTAAAACTCTTTTAGGGAGACTCCTAGTAATTTGGTTACGAGAAGCCCAGTCATTGGGAGGTACAAATAAGAAGAAGCCCAGTCATTGGGAGTTACCATGGCATGCTATTTGATGAAGAAAAAGATACACTTCAGTTTGGTGTGTTATCTTTGGCTCTATCCCAGAATGTATAAATTATTCTCATCCTGGTTCTTACCATAAGGAATGTGAAAATTCTCTTGAATCTTTGGGCCAGCTATGTCTAGCCAATTATGAGTTATCTTTCTCTCTACCCTTTTCAAAAAGTCTTCACTCTCTAATGTGTAGCCAAGATTCCAATTTCTTCCTAAGCCCTTGATTAATCCCCCAGATGCAACATGTCAAGCCTTCCTTTGTGCATCCAGTCATATCACTGTCTCCTCACTGTTTATATATCCTTTATTCCTAGCTCACAAATTCATTAAAAATAAGAATATTCTCAGGAAACTTCATCAATTTGCTCTAATGAGCTTCATAGTTTTAGAAGTAGCTACAAATGTAATGATTTTTCTTTTCTTTGGACCAAAAAATATCATTAACAAATTATTATTGTTGCCCATTGCAGAACATCTTAATCTCATGGAAAGTATAAAAAAATAATAATTCTATAAAATCCCATGCTACATGGATGAGGCCATGACTAATTGAGAGGTAGACTGGCTTTGGTCACCCCCAAAGTGGAGAAGAATCAATATTTTAGTACACCTGTAAACCATCTATGGCTCTCCTGTGCACTCAGGAGTTGGTCTGCTGAGTTTTATTGTACTTTGATTACACTAACATCTTTATATGAACTTTGCAGAAGAAAACTTATAAGCATTTTAACATAAATACATAAAGCTTGCAAAATTCCAGTAGATTTCTCTGTCCCCAAATCATTGAGCTTCCTTTTTAGTGTTGTTATTGGAGAACTATGCAGATCTTGCCACATGGGTTTCCACATCTCCCTGGGGTCTCTGCTCACAGAGGAACCTTCTGAGGTGGAGTGTTTGAATACTGGTCTTTTGAGATTCAATTACCACAATAATGTCTCACTCATGGAGTATTTGCTAGAATAAGATCTGTAGCACAACCCAGACATGGATGAATGGGCCTGGCCAACTCAGGGAATGAAGTATAAGAAGACTTGAGACCATCATGGCCTAGATCTCATCACCTCACTCGACTGTTTACAACACTCCTGTGACTGCCTGTAACATTTAGATTAAGCCCTAGAAGTATAAGTTGCTCAGTATGGCTTCTTTGATTGCATGCTGTATATTGCTTATTTCTATAGCCTCATTCAATCACTTCCACAAGTATTCATTGAGTACCTACCAGATTTCAAACATTTGGGATACATGTGTGAGCAAAATTTAGATCCTTGCCCTCATGGTGTTAACATCTTAATGTAAGAAGAAAATAGACAAACAATAAAACAAATTTGTGGGGCGGCACCTGTGGCTCAGCGAGTAGGGCGCCAGCCCCACATACCGAAGGTGGTGGGTTCAAACCCGGCCTCGGCCGAACTGCAAAACAGAAAAATAGCTGGGCGTTGTGGTGGGCGCCTGTAATCCCAACTACCCGGGAGGCTGAGGCAAGAGAATCGCCTAAGCCCAGGAATTGGAGGTTGCTGTGAGCTGTGTGACGCCACAGTACTCTCCTGAGGGTGATAAAGTGAGACTCTGTCTCTACAGAAAAAAACAAAACAAAACAAAACAAAACAAATTTGTGTAGTAAATTGAATGTTAGTGGGGCTTGGGCTATGGAAAAGAAGAAATTAAGAGGTTAAAGGGGATTGTGAGTACCAGTAGGAATGGGGTCAGTAATTCTTTTCTGTAGGTCAGGTAATACTGTGGCCTTTGCAGGTCCTATAGTCTCTTTGAAACTACTCAATCCTGCAAAGGTGGCCATAGATCATACATTAATGAACACTTGTGGCTGAGCTGCAATAAAACTTTATTCACAAAAATGGGCAGCTAGACTGATCTGACCAAGAGCTATAATTTATAGACTCTTGGATTACAGTATGAAATCATCACTGGGGAATGCTTCATCTTAATAGCTGGATTTGAGAAAAGACTTGGAAAGACTTTTTACATTTCTATCATACAACTCAGCATCTACAGCAGTATCTGGCACATATTAGATACTCAATAAATATTTTTTAAATGAATTAAGTAGATACTCTCATATATATTTCTAAAATCAATGAGAGTGAATGTCATTTCTAAAGAGTGAAGCCAACATTTAGTTCCAGAAAATTATTACCATGAAAGATTGAGGAATTTGTTACCAGATCTAAGTTTTCATGAATGCATATTGTATACTGCTTTTACCAGATCTAAGGTTTCAAATTTTTCTGTGAAACCTCTCAATTTTAAATGACTGTAATTAATTCAAAAATTCAAAAGCCCAAGGTGATGCCTGTGGCTCAAGGAGTAGGGCACTGGCCCCATATACTGGAGGTGGTGGGTCAAACTCAGCCCTAGCCAAAAACTGCAAAAAAAAGAAGAAAATTCAAAAGCCCACTGAACATCAAACTGAAAAATTCTGCAAGCTAGTTATCTGGGACTTCTACTCCATACATTCCTGGGGCAAACTAGTTGGTGTTTTTGAATCAGTTTTCTATCCTGTGCAGTATGAAAGGTGGCTTAGATGACTTGTTAAGATCAATGACTAGTTAGTAACAGTACCACAACCCTTCATCTGACTTCGTACCCTTATTCACTGCATGTAACTACACATGTTAAAAGTTTTTCTTATGGACGCAAGATCCTCTCCTAAGAGAAAGTATTCATAGACTTCAGGCATAAGCTTTTGGAATCTACCAACTTACAGAATTTTTTTGTTTGGTTACATTTCTTTAGCTGATTTCCTTCTGTAGGGTTAACATTCTCAAATTTTGGGGTCTATGTGTCATAATTTTCAAGCAAACTAAAATGCAGAAAGGATCATGTTTCATTGATTGAACATTCGTTGGTTCTGAGCACTATGCCTAACCAATGTAGATGTTTAATAAATTGGCATTGTTCAAATGAATGAATAAAATCAGTATTAATTATGATATATAAAAATAGGTGTAACTGAAATAAAAATATTTGTATTATCAGAGAAACAATTTTACTCTATCCATGAACACTGAAAATCTAATATATTAATGCAAATTCAACATATAGATAATTGTTGAATCTGTAATGAATGAAAAGCTTGGATGACCTAAGGGTCCCAACTCTGAATGTACTATAGAATACTAATTATAGATAATATTCATTGCACTTTTGATAAGTGATGAATATTAAGCATTTTACAATTATTATTAATGTCTGTCTTAAGAGGAAAATAATGTTACTATCTTCATTCTGTGGGTCAAATAACTGAGGCACAGAGAATTTATATTTTTGGACCTAGGTCACACAGTAGTAAAGGGTATAGCCAAGGTTTGAACTCCAAAGCAGCCTCTTCTGAACTACTAAGAAGTGACATTTCACTAAAGTGAACTGATTAAAGCACAACTCAGGGGAACTGTGTCCTCAAACATACTGTTGAAATAAGCTGTCTTCTTCCATTACCTTTTTTCTTTTAAAAACATGGTATCATTGGACAAAATCAGTTAGTTAGAGGGCTTACTTAGATGCTAAATGGTTAACAAAAGCCAGAGCATGAATGACTTCCCTTGCTCATTGTTTCACATTTCTGACATTGCTATTTTCTTAATTTTCTCAGTTCATTTACATATCAGTGTTTGTATTATTACAGTGGGTTCTAATATTATTTGAGCTCTAAATATTCCCTAAAACAGTGGTTCTCAACCTTCCTAATGCTGCGACCCTTTAATACAGTTCCTCATGTTGTAGTGACCCAAAACCATAAATTTATTTTCGTTGCTACTTCATAACTGTAATTTTGCTACTGTTATGAATCATAATGTAAATATCTGATATGCAGGAGACCCCAAAGGGGTTGAGACCTGCAGGTTGAGAACTGCTGCCCTAAAAGCTACTCCATGTCTTTGTGATTGGACCTAGTTCATAGTACAACTGATGGTGTTGAAGGACAGGGATCCTTTTCTCTGTCAGTGATTTCAGCTGTCAAACTCTAAAACAGCAACACTGTAAGACTGCTATTAATGCTGTTTTTGTGAAAGCAAGGGCATTCCAGAAGTGAATAAATCTACGCCAGCCAACAGTGCAGTCTCTTGAGCACTTTATTTGTTATAAATACAAGTCAATACCACAAGATGGCACCTTTTTATTTCCAACATCTATGATACAAACAATTATCTTCATAAAATGGTCTCAGGTTTTTAATGTGTTGTTTTAGATATTATTGAAACCTTATAAAAGCAAGACTTGCTACAAACAGGATTGGTGTTCAAGATGTGTATTCAATGAGGTCAGATAATTAAAATTCAAGAAAAGAATTTATAAATATTCAGATAAGAAAACTGAAATTACAAAAGCAGAGTTTGTCATCATTAAACTGAATTACAACTGCGTGTGGTTAGTGCTTTATCTACGTGGCTAAATTTTTGTTAAAATACAGTTTTCACAATCAAATAATTTACCTCATTCTCCAATATAACCACCAATTTCATTTGTACACCCTAACACTCAGGACACATTTCACTCAGAATCCACCTAGCTTTCATCTAGTCCAGCAATTACATACACTCTATTATTGTCAGTAGGTGCAACCCATGAAGTGCCATCATCCCCTGGCTATAAAACAAAATACAATATTTAAAGGTAAAAACTCAGAGAATTTCTGAAATGGTAACCCATTCTCTTTGTGTTCATGAAAATAGGCAATCCAATTTGAAAGTCTTTGAACCAATGTAAACTCTAGAAAACTCAGTGTTGAAGTATGGGAAGAATAAAACTTTGCACTAATATAGTGCATAACAATGCAGTGTCAGACCCGTCCTTTACAGTCAATGCCTTGATTGGACTTTCTTCTGGATTGTCATTATGCTGCTGAAGATCAAGTTTACTCAAGTCTGTGGGAATTCTCTCATGTTTTCTTCCTCCCAGTTCCAAACAGGAAGAGAAGGGGTTTTCAGGTCCCTTGGGAAAACCAAAAAATAAAACACTCACACCCACAAACTACTTCAAAGCAAGATGGCAGACATAATAACCCTTGACTCCATGTCCAAATGAAGTTGAGGTAACATTACTTTTGCAATGTTTGTATTCTGCCCAGTATATCACATCATGAGATTCCTCAAAAAACTGAGAAGTCTGAGAGCTACAAAAAAGAAAGTGGTTAAGGCAGTTGATGTCTACATTTGGATTTCCTTTTCAGGTTACATGTCTAAGTCTCCATCGTAGGCTAAGGTCAGAGGCTTCTGTTGGGGAGGTGTGCTTTGATGTGGTTTTGGCTTCTTGCTGCAAAGGGAAAAGAATTCTTCAGATAAAGAAATTTCACAGTGCTGTGTTTCATCTTCCATAGACAATTTTGAGGTATATAAATTCAAGTGGTAAAATGACAAAAGATTCATTTTTATAGATGTGTGGGTTGCTTTTTTTGAAGAGTATACACTAACTCTTTTTAAGGAAAAGGTATCATTTTAAAAAATTTTCAAAATGGTTTAGTGTAATCAGGGAACTTGGGAGAAGGGCTAATTTCCTTTAGTTTCTTGCTTATGTGCAGCAACATGGACATCCACTGCTCACTAATTTCTGAGCTACTGTGACCTCCAACATCACAGATGCTTAACATTGTCAGCAGCTGGAGTGGCTTACCTTGCTCTGGTTTTGAAGTAAACACACTTCTGCTCTGGCCTGAAACCTAACATTTAGCTGCCAAGTTGCCAGACACAGAGTCTTGTCAAGAAAATTTCACTGATTCTACTTTGAGCAAAGCCTTTCTCACCTGGTCTCTGCTTTACTTGAGGTCCACAACTTTTTTTGGGTCAGAGAGGGCTGCTTTTCTGTCTCATGGAGAAGAAAAGCAGAAGTCGAATAGAATTCCCAAATCACACAGGGATGCCCCAGATTGGGTGCAAAACACCCCACATCACATTTCTTGTTTCTTAGTATCTATAAATACATATAATTTGACTTCTGCCATGCAAATCCCCTTACCTCACCATACGTGCCCTTCTGTCCACAGGGCCTTTCTCTTACTGTGACTCCAGAGCTCACCTCTGATTGGAGTTGTTCTCACCAGTGGAGAGTTATCTCTTCCCCTGTCTCCAGTAAGTTTTTATTTTATAGTAGAGTCTATGGCTTCTTATATGGATACTAAGTGCCAAGATCTGTGCTGAGAATTTTACATAAAATCTTTGAAAATTTGTAGAACAATCCTTATAGGGAGGCATTAGGATTATTGCTAGTGTACAGAGAAAGATTAGAGAGGTTGTTAATGTAATTTTCCACAGGTTGCTAAAGGAGTGGCAGAACCTGGATTCTAAGGACATCTGACCCACAAACCCAAGCTTTTAACTTCTCTCTCTCTCTCTGTATATATGTGTGTGTGTGTGCGCACATATATACATACATATATGTATATATATGTCATTTATTTCACGATTGGTAGAAATGACTTTTTGGTGTAGATATGAATAAATTTTTTATATTCTGAGTGAATTTAAACACATTTTAAAATGCACAATTCAGTGATATTTGGTATAGTCACAATGTTGTGTACCTGTAGACCTATTTAGCTCCAGAATATTTTCATCACCCCAAAAGGATGAACCAAAACTCTGGACCTGCCAAGGCGTCAATCCCTATTCCCTGGCCCTCTCAGCCCCTGGTAACAATGAATCACCTTCCTGCCTCTGTAGATTTGCCTCTTCCGGACATCTCATGTAAATGGAATCACACCACATATGGCCTTTTGTGTCTGGCTTCTTTGGCTTACTGGCTAAATTGGTGACTTCTATGTTATGTGAAATTCTGTAATTAAAAAATTGATCAAATGTTTATAAAGAGATAAATTATGTTTTTGGTTTGATGTTTGAAGCAAATCACAGAAGCCACAGAGATAAAATAAAAATGATTTTTAAAACCAGTAAAAGGAACCACAGATCCTCTAGTGCCCCTTCTCTGGGGGGGCATCTGAAATGAGACAGGCGCTTGCTGAGGATCTGCTGAGGGTTAAGCATGGGTACAGGCAAACACCTTCCAACCACAGAAGCAAGGGAGAGGCAAAACAATGATTTAGAATCCTCTGTGAGGGAGTCTCAGCCCTTGATTTCCTGCTTTCTCGGTCCCTTTTAATTTCCAAAGGGCACTGCATAATTTTCTGAATAGCATCCAATTTAACATTATCTATATTAACCTATAAGTATATTCCATTGGCTTTGATTATATTAGTGGGCCCAGGCACTATGTGGGGTCCTGAGCATGTTCATCACACAAATAAAAGGCTGGAACTTGAAAGCAACAGCTTGTGTAACCACCCTGGTGGTGGTGGTGGTGGTGATGGTGATCCTAATGGCAAGAAGAATACAAGGAAATTTATCTGAAGTGACAGGGATGGTGTTGCCCTTCTAACCTCTCCTAGGTTTGTTTGGTAGAAAAGGGGAGCAGAGAAGAATAGAGAGGGAAGAAATTCAGGAGCTTACAAACGATAGTTTTTGGCTATCTGTCTTTAATAGGCACTTGCTGAAAGCTAGCAAGCAAAGAGGAATGAAGAGTCCTGGGGACTGGGGAGTTGAGAAGTGGGAGTCAGGAGAGAAGCTAGAGATGGCTGGATGGTAATAGAGGTACAACCTAGGAGACAAATAAACTCAATCAGCCTTTGTGTGCTGGGCTTGGAAAATTCTGTTCAAAATGTATATAGATACATTCATACCAGTTTCCATGTATGGAGTCATGGACATTGTGTTCACCTCTGGCAAGAAGAGAGGACTCCTCGTGGTTAGGGTATGGTCTTGCTGAAGTGTGTTGGGGGTCACAGGGATTGCAATCTCACTTATTATGTACTTTTTCATATTGTGCAATCTCTCAATTGGCAGATAATAAAATCAAACTCTGAATGTGTGAGATCTGAGATGTTTTATGGTTTGGAAGAGATTGACAGCCTCACAAATGTCACTGGATATGGTGGTACCTTGCTGGATAGTTGAGGCTTTACAAAGCTCCCTGCCAGTTAAAAAGAACCCCAGGAGGCAGTCCTGAGGGACAGGACTGTCCTGGGCAAGGCTAGCAACCAGGAGGCTTGTTTTTAGAGCCTCCAGGCCCCTCTCCTTTCTCCCTTACCTGTATCCATTCTTTCCTTAAGGAATACGTTTCATTCTCATTTTTTTGCTTCTACTCTGATCTGAGCGCTATCCTCACTCACTCAATCAGGACCCATAAATGCTTGGTACATAGGCCACCACTACCACTAGTCATTCTGTGCCCACGTGCACACCTCTAATCCATCACAACATTCACTTGTGTTGAGCCAAGGTATAGCCTCATCACTCTTCCTAATGGAGCATTCCTGACAGCACTGCTGCTGTTAAAGTTGGCACAAAGGATAAAACCATTTTGCAGTTCTGCCTGTGAGAGATTGTTGACTGACACATTTCAAAGTGACCTTTTTCAGGGTCATTTGCATTTTAGCAAAGGATAAACAACCTATACTAAGACAGAAAAGTGAGCTAATTGTGGGCCGACAAGCAAACTATCGGTACTTCTCAGCATTCTTGAATTCAAAGCACAAGGATTCATCCTTAGGCTAGTAGAGATTAAACAGTTTGGTGAAAGCAACAAACCATATTTTGTTTTGGCAACTACTTGTGAGAGGCAAGCCTCTGAAAGTGGGAGTACCACTCTCAAACCCAAGAATAATAAGAGTCCATTACCAAATTGTGCTAGGCAAGGCAGAACTGACATTGTTGTCTGGAGTAACTTCTAGGTTACAAGCACTACATCTAGGTTACCTACAAGCTCACCCAGTGTCATCTCCACTAAATTACCTCATGGATATTTATTACCAGAGGAGTAGGGGTATTGGTAATACTTCTAAAACTCCATACTCTAATGGTAGATGTTAAAAGGAATGCATCTGAAAGAAGTCATCTTAAAGAGGGCTATTTTTGGTATTTTCTGAAAAGCATTTCCAAGTTTTACTGTAAATTACTTTCACCTAAAGGACACCCAGGACTTGACATATCATAGCACTTCTCTTGTCCTAAGCATTTTATTTTGAGGGAAAATATAAAATCTCCAAAGTTGTTATCCCCTGACTTTCCTGTGAGCTATTAAATAGAATTACATGTGAAATTTTTTTGAGACAGCTCATATAGGTCTGTTCCCAGGTCTATAGTTTCCTTGTAAAATAAGAAGCCTCTAAGAAATGTGAACATGGTAGACATTACATTGAGTCTAAAGAGCTCTTAGGATATTAATGAGAAAGAAAATATGGAAACACAAAGACCAGCAGAAAGAGCATGTGCTCAGGGGACAGGCAAGCCTTCAATTGATTCTACTAGAAAAATTATTTAATTTCTCTGAGAATAAGTTACTCACTCTTTAAATGGGAGTGATAATAGTAACATCTCGTCAGCTTATTATGAGGATTGAAAAAGACAATCTATGTAAAGTACTTTATGTTTGACATATAAAATATTAGATTTTTTTCTTAGAATGCTTTTCTAAAAATTATGGGCAATAAATTAGCTTTTATTACTCCTTTAATCATCCACTTATTCATTTGTTTAATACATATTTATCAACTTTGTGCTCTAAAAAATAAGTACAGCATAGTAATTATCTCTCCTTTCCCCAAATCCTTGGGGGTTGGTGGAGGAGAAAGATATTTATACAAATAACTACAATACCAGAGTGGAGTTGGAGTTTCTACAACCACAGGAAAGAAGACATTAACAAGTTATTTCTGACTGTTTGGCAAAGAAAATGCTGCATCTTGAGTTTGACTTGGAGCAACTGGTAGAGTCCCAACAGCTATCAGTGAAAAGTTCATTCTAGATGAATGGAAAATAAGGAGTGAACACAGGAGGTTCCTTGAGAAATTAAAGGAAAGAACCCAAAGTACCATAATACAAGGTTACTCTGACCCCCGAATTATCCATCAGGAAGAGGATGTAGCCTTATATTCAATCCCTATAAAACCTTTTATTAGTGGGTACCTTTGTTGTACAAAAGGTTTTTTTATTTTTTTTAAATGGAGATCATAATTCAAAAGCATCTCATCAACTAAAATATATTCTATACATTAAATATTATTTTCTGAGAAAAATAAATTTTCAGGAGCTAATCACTTATAAAATGGGGCCTAGAATTGGCAGTTGGTTAAATTTTCTCTCATAGCTACAAAATAGATAAACACCTGACTCTGCTATTTAAAATATACTCACAATATATCATGGAATACCATTCGCTATTTACTCCTTAGTAAAGTATCTCAAGAATGGAAAAGCAGGCATACTGTGTACTCAATACTAATTTGAAACTGGGAGATGAGTAACTACAGGCCCACACAAGAGAAAAACACAATTAAATTCAAGAAAGGGGGAGAAGGGAAGGGGATTTGGTATGCTCCCACCTATTGGGTACAATGTAGAAATGTACGGTGCATTTGCTGGGTAAAGTACTCAACCACAACTCAGACTTTACCTTATAAATGCAAACAATGTAGCTTAATCATAGGTACCCTTATGTTAATCTAAAAAAATTAATCTTAAAATAAAAGGCACTAACACATTGATTGAACAAACTGGTCAGTTTAACCTAATTGGTCAAAATTTCAGAATAAAATTTAAAAAGTAGAATTATATAAAGTAGAATTCTCAGCCTTGTCTACAGATTATAAATACCTGAGGTGAGGTTTTTTTTTTTTTTTTTTTGAGACAGTGTCTTGCTCTGTCACCCTGGGTAGAGTGCCATGGTATCATCATAGCTCACAGCAACCTCAAACTCTTGGGATCAAGTGATCCTGTTGCCTCAGCTCCTGCGTAGCTGGGACTACAGGAGTAGCTGGGACTATAGGCATGTGCCTCCACACCAGTTTTTCTACTTTTAGAAAATAGAATAGCGAGAGTGGGGTCTCACTCTTGCTCAGGTTGGTCTTGAACTCCTAAGCTCAAGATATCTACCTGTCTTAGCCTCCTAGAATGCTAGGATTACCATGCCTGACCTACTTGGGGAACTTTTAAACACCCAGATGACTTGGCCACATTCAAGACTAATTAAATCAGAATCTCCGGAAGTGGGAGATGTCAAGCCTAAAAATTACTGACTTAATCAAAATACTAAAATGCAAAAGTCCTAATTAATGATTTGTCTTTTTAAACATCTGATATTATCATTCAAAACCAAAATTTATAAAATTTCATTTCAAATAGGAACAATATAGATAATGACGCCTTATTTCAACCATTCAGTTATTCTACAGTTGGAGATTATTTGTGGCCTCACAGGTCTTGTTATAATGGTCAATGATCCTGTAACATATTTTCTCTTAGTATACCATGCTACCCATAATAATATGGAATAGAAAAATTTTACTAATTAGTACTTACCAAACAAGGTAGGAAGTAAATACTAGGAAAATCATGATAAGAAAACCACCACCTGAAACGCCATAAACCCAAATTTTTACTCGGCCATCTGTTTAAAATAGAGATAACATAAATTTAGAATACAAAAGACTACAGCATTTGGAGAGATAGGGTATTATAATATCTGACAACTCTAAGCTGCCCATTAGTTCTGGACTTAAAACGAACACCAACATGTTAGCCAACTGTGCACATGTCTGCAAAAGTTAGCAATTTATATCATACTGTGTAAGTTGCTAAAATTGACAAATTCTTTCTTGAAACATCATAGGAATATGGGTTTTCTACTATAATTTGTGTGAGCAAAAAAGAAATTCTAAATTATATAACATGGTAGCATTTTTCATAGACTTTTACAATACAAATAATTTGCATTAGTATTTGATTTTTAGAAATTAACTTGCAAAAACATTAGGTTATAACTATATGGCCCTAGAATATTTTGCTGAATATTTTATTTTTTTATATAAGTTATGAGATTTACATAAATCATAAGTATAAGAGGAAATACTCATTAGTTGCAGCTATCAAATATCAAAAGAAAAAACAGGTAAAAATGCAAAATATAAGATAAATTTGTTCACAATGCCAAACAGACGTTGGTGATCATTATTTCATAAAATTGTATCAACTGGCAGGCTATTTTAAATTATTTTAAGGTAGTTACAGTCTTATATATGTAATATAAAAATATTGCGAAACATTTATACAACAAAAAATAGCAATGATAATTATAATTGAAAGAGGCAACCCTGTATGCAAAGAAAACTATTGTACTATGATCATTTTGGGTGGCTTTGCTTCCAGAATGATGTTGAGTGAACAAAATCACATCACAAAACAATTAATCAATGCACCAAATTACTGTAAAATTATGAACACATGCATACAAGTACAGATCATCTGGAATTTGCTATCTACAAAAGTTAAAAAAAAAGATTAACAAAATTTAGCTTTTTCTGGCAATCTAATGGTTTTTGCTCTTTTTCATGTGAGCATATAGCTAACTAATCTTAGAACTGACTGACAAAGGCAATGCCTCAACATCCCACAGGAATTGCATTTCTTTTTGGAGGAAACACATGCAGATCATAACACTACATAAATGTAATTAACTGCAGTTTCAAAATACACACATCAGTATCTTATTCTAAACATTTCCATGGGGTTGAAACATTCAAAAGATATTTGAAACAATATTCCTTTTGAATAAAATCATAATTAATTTCAATTATGTTACAAACACCTAGTATAGTTTTTGCTTACGGTATATGTTCAAGCCTCAATCAGATTTTAAAATGAGGTTCAATATAGTAATGATATTTTTATGTGGTCATAAATTTTTTACCAAAGCTTTGATTCTGATTCTAATCTCTTTGAAGCACTAATGATGAAACCCCCTATTATGAATTTTTACTATTGGCAAAAAATGAAAAAACAAGTTTTTCCTACGTGAGAATACTTTTTATATCTGATTATCCATAAAACTTCATAAGGTTGATGTATTTAGAGTATCCAATGCTTTTAAATCAACGTATGGGCATGTGGTTTAAATCATGTTACTTAAAAAATAATTAAGATATTTTTTAAAATTTCAAAATACAAATGGGGAACAAATGTTTTTGATACATGGTTTGACTTCGGGCTATAAATGTTCCTATCCTCAAATAGCATTCATTGTACTCACCAGGTAGGTTTTTGTCCCTCCCATCTTCCCCATTCCACCCCCCTACTTGATTTCTAACGACTTTTACTTCCCTCTTTGAACTAATGTGCCCAAGAGCTAGTTCTGATTTATTAGAGAGTATATATGGTATTTGTTTTTCGATTCTTCAGATTCTTCATTCCAGTTCCTTCCATATTGCTGCATACCTGAGACTATAAGCATGCTCCACCATAGCTCAGCTAATTTTTCTATTTTTGGTAGAGATGGAGTGTCACTCTTGCTCAGGCTGATCTTGAACTCTTAAGCTCAAGCAATCCACCTACCTCAGCCTCCTGGAGTGGTGAAATTACAGGTGGGAGCCACTGCACCTGCCTCTTTTATTTTTTTAAGTTCTGTTATATCCATCCTTATGTTAAGCTCTTCAATGACTTTTTCATTATTTTTTGAAATTTTTTTGGCTTCTTTTTGTTGGTTTTCAACTTTCTCTTCAATTCCATTCATCTTATTTCCCATCCATATTCTGAATTCCATTCCTGTCATTTTGACAATTTCCTTATAGTTGGGGTTCACTACTATAGCTCCACTATGATCCTTTAGGGCAGTGGTTCTCAACCTTCCTAATGCCACGACCTTTTAATATAGGTCCTCATGTTCTGGTGACATGTTTGATCTATTTTGATTTTCCATGTTGTCAGGGTTCTTTTGCTGGTTTCTTCTCATCTGAAACTTCTTTTCTTGATTCAGGGCTAATAGGTTTACAGGATTCCTGTTCTTTTCTGGGAACTCTCTAACTTAATTAAAAGGAAGGGAGGTTCTTAGATGGTATTTTTCCTCCTTACTCTGGAATGTTGACTCAACACAGGAGAGATGTGTGCACTAGAAACCTATAATTCATCTGTTCTGATTAGTTCTGTTCACCTATGATTGCCTCTGCTCAGGAGTGTGCTGGATGCTGTTTGTGTTGGGTGTTATGTTGTTCACCAGAAAGTCATAGGATTTTCAATTTGGGAACTGGGCAAGACCCTCTTCACTGAGGTTGGTGGTGTGGGGTTTGATTACTCTGCTGGGGTCTCCCTAAAGAGGTGATAATGGAAGTTGAGTGGCTGGCTAGCTAGTCTTTGTGGGCTTCTGGGTTTCTGGGCTGTGGGCATTTGCTCAAACAAGGTATCAGTGTTCCTGGCAGAGCATTGGACTTTAAAGTGGATCTGCTGGCTCTGCAACCACAGCTCCACGGTGGGTTCTTGGGGTACAGCACTGATCTCGGGGCAGTGTCCGGGACCTGGCAGGAGCTCTTGAGCTGCAGATACCGAGCCTTAGGCTTCAGAGTCAGAGCTTCAGAGGAAGAACTGGAGATTGAGCCAGAAGCAAGGTTTCTGAGCTCAACCTCAGAGACAGACATTGGGTCATGTGGGCAGCAGAACTGATTCCACCTGGAGGGCAGAGTCAGGACCAAGCAGATAGCAGGTAGCCAGGGACCAGAGGGTGGAGTTGGGATCAAGCCAATGGCAGGCACAGATGTCAAGCCATGTAGGCAGATCAGTTCCACCAGCCCAGGGATAATGTAATTTTCCTTGCTTTCCCTCCACTGAAGCAGTTACCTAAAGCCTCCCAGGTAGGTGCCAGCTGCAGTGTCGCAGTCGATTCCAGTGCTCAGACCCTGCTGCACTATAGGAGAGAATACTTAGCTTCCAGTCACAGGGAACAGCTCAGAAGAGCCTCAGAACAGCCTGCTTCTTCCACAACCCAGTGGAGGCAATGTGGAGGCAGAGTTGAGTCCTGGGATGATCTGGTGCCATGCACCCGAGAGCTCAGAATGGCTTTAGCTGCTGCCCAATCCTCAATATGCCCATTGTCGGATGCAATGACTCCACATCAACTTTAGGCAGGTCCCAGTTGGTCAGGTAGAGGTTAGTGGTAGTGGAGGGAGCACTCTCACAACTTGGCCACAGTGCCTCCTGGAGAATGCTATCCTAATCTTCCCATCTGTTGTCTGTTACTTTTTTCACCTAGGTGCCCTGTTTTGCTTCTCTGTGATTACACAATGTTCCTTCTGAGAAGAGATGTCCATCTGTAGGCACCTGCTTACACTTTTCTCTTTCAAGCAGGGGATTCACTGGCTGCTTCTAGTCTGCCATCCTTTTTCCCTCATGAGGTCTCCTTCTGAGGGTGGCTTCAGGAGAGCAGTGGCCAGACCTGCTGGGGAAACTTTTCCAGGGTGAAGGGGTCTGCTTGCGACTTGCTTGGTATCAGTTTCCATCCTTCTGGCAGCAGCTTATTTGGGGCTCGGGGCTGGGGCCTGGGCTCAGGAGGGCACCCTGACATGGCTCCACTGTTGATCACTCAGTGCTGCATCTGCCCCACAGCCTGAGGTTCCCAAAACATAGGCAGCGCCTTTCCCCTGGGGTTGATTTGTAACGAAATCTTGCTCCTTCCTATTCTGCTCTGCAACTTCTTCCCATGGACTCCCCAGTCAGTTCTGGAACGTTTCTCTCAAAGTTACACTTGAGCTACTTTTTTCTTCAACTAACTTTTTTTTTTCTTTTCTTTGAGATAAGCTAGAGATCTATGTCTCTAGTTACGCACTGTCCCTCCTCCTCTAGCTTATATAGTATACATTTTTATAATAATTTAAAGAACAGTATAAAACTTCAAACTATTGAAGAAGACATGCAACAAAGTGTCCTTCCTTCACCTCTCTCATCTCCTTACCCGACAGCTATCTCTGTTACCAGTCTCCTTATGAATCTTTTACTTTTTTTTTTTTAAATACGCAACCATCTAAGTACACACACACACACACACAAATCCACACCCTTTCTTAAAAAGACAGAAATGATTCATAGTATTCACTTTGATTAGTATTTTTTTCTTTCATTTAAGAATATAGATTGGAAATTACTTTCATGCTAGTTTATAAAAGCAGGTCTTCCTCTTTTTAGTATCCCAATGAGATACCATTGCAAAGTTGTACCATATTTATGTTTTACCATATCTTTTTATGGTTGTTTCCTTTCATTTGCTATAGCAAGTAATCATGTATTAGATATCATTTATATACTTCTTTTAGTATATGTGCATATAACTGCATTATAAATTCCTAGGAGAAAAATCTATAGGTAAATAAGTGTCTTCCTGAGAGAAGGCCTCAATTTATGAGAAACTTAATGAAAGTTACAAGGTTACTCATAAAAGTTGGTTGAGGACTATAAATTTTGTTTCTCCAATAAGATATAGTTGGCTTTGGGTCTGGGCTCTGCTTCATTGAAATACACCACGAGGGCACTTCTATATAGCTAAGGCCTAGGGTCTGCAAATAAAGTTCCCATAGTATATTTGCCTGAGCTTTATCAGTCTTTTCCCTTCCCATGGCCCATCACTTATGTCACTTTGCTCAATCATTCATAGTGTCTTGTTTCCTAGAAGAGGTATGTGTGGTAGGCACACACACTCTTGCTTTCTCCTTCTGTCACTTTACAACATACGAAGCAGGGCCCAGTGGTATGTACAGGCCTCAACAACCTGTATTTAAAACTTTCCTCTGTCATTTGCTGGTGATGTGAGCCTGGTAAAATTAATTTGCAATGCCAATTTAACTTTCCTAATTTCTCAAATGGGATGACAACATCTCATTAGGTTGCAAGAATGTAATGAGATGTTTCATGCAACACAGCCAGCCAGCACAGAATCGCCAAGTACATAGAAAGGATTTAATAAATGTTCATTCTTATTTTTAATAAGCACCAAATTTCTAAGCCCTACAGGCCTGCAATGGTCACAATGATCCCGCAGGGCGGGTACCACTAGATTAATTTTATACATGAGGAAACTGAGGTCCAGAGAAGTGAAGAAACTATACCTAATTATAAAACAGGTATCACAGGGCTAGCAAAATCTGACTGCCTTTGAAACTCATGCTCTTTACCATTTCACCAGTGTTTCTTAAACTGGACATTTCTTACAAATTACTAAGATTCTAATCCGATTTTTAAAAAAATTTCAATTATACATACAAATTTAAAAAGATGACTTCTGCATATATAATTTATAATTAAAATATATTTTTAGGGAGACACCTGTGGCTCAAAGGAGTAGGGCGCCAGCCCCGTATACTGGAGGTGGTGGGTTCAAACCAGCCCTAGCCAAAAAAAAAAAAAAAAAACAAAAAAAAACATATTTATATATATTTTCAAAGCATGATATTTTGCTATTTAACTCAACTGTCTCTTATGGGGAGTTGACAGACTTATCCTCAGCTATCCATGAAAACATTTTACATTTAAAGGGAACTATGCATCATACAATGCTCACATTTGAGAAACTGAAACTATATGATTTTGCCTCTCCCCTCTGTTTTTTTTCTTCCTTCCTGTCCTTTTCTTCTATTATAAGCAGTGGCCAAAATATGAACCTCCCATGAGAAAATCTGCGTTTTTTACTCACAAGTGAAACATACCTGGATCAAGTGGTTGAAAAGACCATCCTTTAAAAATATCATGTATTTTTGAATTCATAGGTATGTTTTTCCCAGAAAAGTTTTTCACATCAGCTTTTTTATCCTCTGAGCCTGGTACTTTCATGCAGTAATCCAGAAAACCATTTGATCTCATGATTTCTGTATAGCCTCTCTCACAACCACAGACTCCACTCTACAACATAAAGAATATTTGTACGGTTACACAGTGAGTTGTGCTGATGAAAAAAGAACAATGTAAATGTTAAAATCACTTAATATTTGCACTACATGTCATGGCAGTTTAGGGTTTTGAGCAGCTGACTTACCAATGATATGGAAATCAAACCCAGTTCATCCTTTTGAATTCCAAAATCAGCTCTTAAATAAATTGTTAGGTTTTTTGAAAGTGTTTACAAGTCTGACAGCTTCCAAATATGAAATCACAGTTCTTTGTGGCTAAGTGCATTAGCCATGCCTTTTCTCTCTTGAAAAGATGTTTATGGCATTTAATCAAATTACCTTCACCTTTTCCTCTGTTTCAGATTCATGCCCACTCACTGCAACCTGCCCTTCCTACTGAGAAGCAATTCAGCATGGATTATGTATGCATCTCCTTAGGTTTAGTGTTCTTTGAAGTCTGTAGCTACTCCAACTACTAAATACCTCCATGATATTCTACCACTGACCACTGACTAGTCCACACTACCTCTCTGCTCATAGGCTTTTTTCTGCAATCAAGGAGGGCAGCCTAAGTGGAAGCTAAAAATACTCCACCAAAGCTGGGTGCGGTGGCTCATGCTTATAATCCTGGCACTCTGGGAGGCTGAGGAGGGAGGATTACTTGAGCTCAGGAGTTTGAGACCAGCCTGAGCCACAGTGAGACCCCATCTCTACTAAAAATACAAAAATTATCCAGGTGTTGTGGTGGGTCCCTGTAGCTCCAGTTACTTGAGAGGCTAAAGATCACTTGAGCCCAGGAGTTTGAGCTAGGCTGATACCAGAGCACTCTAGCCTGGACAACAGAGTGAGACTCTGTTTCCAAACAACAAAAAAAAAAAACAAAAAATAAAACTTAACCAAAGGCAGAATCAAAGAGAAGTATTGATGTAAATTACTGATTCTTCTTCCTTATAGCACCTCCAGTGTCACACCATATCACATCCCTAGTTTGCATTGTGCCTTAATATTTTTCTGTGAATTCCTAGTCATTTTAATGTACCATGAATGTCTCCAAGAAGCTGTGATGAGGCATGATAGATAAAGATTTCTGTCTCCAGAAGTCAACCTGAAAATAATTGTTCTTCCTGCAGCAAACACACAGACAATAGAGAATGGAAAAGGTTGTGAACCTCTGTGACTTCGGCATTACGTCTCCTTACCTAAATCTATTTACCTAGAGTTTTCTGATCGAGCCCTAGCCTTGTGCCAGTCCTCATCAGTCAGCCAGCTCTATTTAGGGCATCATGTGCTGACTGAATACATGCTTGTGAGCGGGAATAGATACTAAAAGTAAACACGGCACCTCGATCTTCTACCAGAGGAAAAAAGTCAGAGAAGCACGTTTTATAATTAACTGCCCAGAGTTTAGCACAGGTTGCAGTTATATTATAATGATGAATACATATGATATTGTGGGTTGGTTTTAATTGAAAATTCAGCATTCATCACACAGAGTTCAATGGAAAACGCTAACAATGTCATTTGCACATGCTCAGCTATTAAAGCTCTCTTTTCAAGATGTTTCTCTATCGTTAGCCTGACAGACCTGTTGTAACCAGTTTGGCACATGTTCCAAGGGTTAGAAAAAAAGGTTTTATTAAAGAGTGCATCCAGAGATTGGTAAAAAGCTACAACTTCTACTCTGCAAATGTTCTTAGCTCAAGGGAAGTTGTTTCTGTTCTCTTCCTCCTCCTCTTTCCTCCTATTCCCCTTTGCAAACATAACAACCACCTTTCAACCCAGCCATAAGATAGGTCTGAGTGCTTGAATCATATTTAATCAAATCATTTTTGCAATGGGCACACTATTAAGAAGAAGCCTGCTCATAAAATATTCACCCAAGCCGATTCCTTCAAGAGTTGAAAGCTTTTTTTCAACTTCATTGGCCTGAGTTAAGTCATGGCCTTACCCCCTGCAATAACAAGAGTCTGCTGGAGATGGGTTTTAGACCCTACTTCTAAGCCTGGAGCTAGCTTTCCTCAGCACCTCTGGGTTGCATAGTAGAGAGATGATTACTAGACAAAAGTTGGTGTATCCCCAGGAATAAGGAAATAGACATTGGGTTGGGGAGAGCAGCCAAGATGGCAGAAACTTAAGTAAAATTTGATACAGATTTGTTACAGATAAAGAAACCAACCAATTAGACAAAACTGAATTTAAAAATTTAAATAAAAAAGAATTGATTGCAGGGCGGGTTGGCTCACACCTATAATTCTAGCTGTCTGGGACACTGAGGCAGATCGATTGCTTGAGCTCAGGAGTTCAAGACTAGCCCAAGCAAGAGCAAGACCCCATCCCAACTAAAAAATAGAAAAACTAGCTGGGCATTCTGGCGGGCACCTTTAGTCCCAGTTACGTGGGAGGCTGAGGCAAGAGAATCACTTGAACTCAGGAGTTGGAGGTTGCTGTGAGCTATGACAGAATGGCACTCTACCAAGGGTGACAAAGTGAGACTCTGTCTCAAAAAAAAAAAAAAAAAGAATTGATCCTAGTAAAGATGATTTTAGTTGATAAACAAATGGATAAAAATGGGAGTATTTCCAATGAGTGTCATACAAAGATGATAAAGGAATTAAATTCACTTAGTGGAGTTTGTTTCAGAAAACATATTCCTGATGTGAAGTAATCAATGTTGATATCATGCATTTGAAATGTTTGTATTGAAAACTTCTTTGGAGACAAAAACATCAGGGAATGTTCTTTAGCCCTGTACACTAACTCCTAATGACCACTGCCTCTATGAGGTTCGCATAAACCATCTCATCAGTAATCTGTTTTTGTTCTAGGACTCAGCAAACACAATGGCTTGTGGTGTATGGAACTGAATTTCTTCACTGTTTTGAAAATTGTACTAAGTGCTTGCCTCCGGAGGTGTGTCCCTTAGACACTGCGTGGAGGATAATTTGCAAGTCTTTCCACACTCTGGAAAACAATTTGTTCAGGTCAGATTCTTGGAATTCATATAGAGACACTGGAAAAGTCTCTTGCAATTTTTTCTCCCAACTTGTGTTAACTTTTCTCTGGGCATTTAGATTCTAAGAACATTCCCTTTAACAGAGAAAACAGAAGCAAAATACAAATTGTGGAGTTCTGCTTTCTCTTTGTCACCCACCAACATGACAACACTGACCACAAACAGTGTATCCCTTTTTTGCTTTGAATATGACTTTCTGAAGCAGTTTTCAGGCCTCAATTCATGTGAAGCTTTCACTTTCTCAGAAGTACATTTGACATTTCACTTATTACATTCACTTATGCCTGTGGACATAAGCTGGCCGGAGTGACCCTCTTGTCCAGCTTAGATTTACTTTCTCCTACAATCAATAAACATCTGTAATCATGGGGTTTCTTTAATCTCCTTTTCCCAGACTTAAGATTTCACAGGCAAAGGGAATGTTCTTACGTTATTTTATTCTTGAGCATCTTTTTAAAATCCCAAGCCATGATGTTTTCTTTTCTTATAATTGTTAAAATCTAGAGAATACATCTAACCGTGTCTGCCATTTCTCCCACTGTTGCAAACTTGAAGAAGACACAGTTGTTTTCTCCCAAGCTTCCTGTCATTTCCACTCTGCCAACCAATTCCTCCTTCTGGCCAAATTTAGGTTCAGAGTGACAGTTCCCCTTATTACTTCCTCTACTCCCTGGAAGATGAAATTGTCAGCAAGTAGTAATTGCTAACATCTATTGAGTTCTTACTAGGTGAAAGGCACCTTTACTATGGGGAAGCAGAGGCACAGAGGAGCTAAGAATCTTGCTCAAGTTCATCCGTATGGCCAGTGGTGGAGTGTGAGCACCAGAAGCAGCCCAAGCCCTGTCTTTTGCTATAAGTGCCCATCGTGTAGTCTGGATTCAGCTGGGTAGACTTCCAGCTGGCCTGAGGATGTTGAGCTGTCCTATCATTATCTCCCTGTCTCTGGGCTGCCTTTGTGATATGGAGGGGTTTGTGGTCCCTCTCCTGTGTCTGGTTGTGGGAGTTACCGTGATTCCCACTACGGCATCCTTTCCGGTATCTCTATTCTCCTTCTTTCCACCTTTAGCTGTCTATCCTTGTGAGCTACGACCCGGCACACTCTCCACTCCCAACAGGGTTTCTTGGGTTACTTCCCAGGATGTTTTCATTTTCTCCCCTGACAATTCATGCAGAAAGGGCTTCTTTAAAGACTGAATCTCAATGTCACCCTGGATAGAGAGAGTGCTATGGCGTCAGCTTGGCTCACAGCAACCTCAGACTCCTGGGCTAAGTGGTCCTCTTGCCTCAGCCTCTCAAGTAGCTGGGACTATAGGTGCCAGCCACAATGCCCGGCTATTTTTCCCTATTTTTTAGTAGAGATGGGGTCTCATTCTTGTACAGGCTGGTCTCAACTCCTGAGCCCAACAGTCGGTCTCCTAGAGTGCTGGGATTATAGGCGTGAGCCACCATGCCTGGCCCAGAAAGGCTTTTCTGAAACTCCTTTTCTTCTTCCTGCCTGTGGACTACCTGGCTTTCATTATAAAATACTGAGAAGTTTTGGGAATGTCACATCTCTTCGGTTTCTTTTCTTTTTTTTTTTTTTTTTGAGACAGAGCCTCAAGCTGTCACCCTGGATAGAGTGCTGTGGCATCACAGCTCACAGCAACCTCCAATTCCTGGGCTCAAGCGAGTCTCTTGCCTCCGCCTCCCAAGTAGCTGGGAC